>JAWQFJ010000149.1:5000-17500 GCA_034096865.1 Theodoxus fluviatilis | reverse complement strand
CCATCCTCAGCCTCTCCTTTCTGCAACATACCTCTTCCTTCCTCCTCCACTGCCTTCGTCTTCCTTCTTCTCTTTTTCCTATTCCATCTCCACAAACACTTCCTTCATTAACTCCAGCACACATATGCATGCACACACACATGCACACACACACACATACACACACACACATACAAAATCACAAGTGCACACATACACAAAAACACACATACACACATGCATATGCACACACACATGCACGCACACACACACACCCTTTGAAAATGTTGAACCTGCAAGGGGAAAATTGCTGTACTTTTTTTTAGATGATGGGCAAAATAGGTCAATCATTGCCTGACCATGCATCTAGAGATAATCCTATATCTCAGACAATAAAAATTCAGTATTTGAGGAGTGAGGATTCTGTTTTTTGCATTTTGTGACATTTTGATTTATATTATGGTTATGAATTTTAAAACAACAGAAATTACCATTTTTCCAAGTTATGCCTGGTTTTCCTAAGTGGTTCACATTTTATATTATTTTTCCTGTAAGGGAATTTTTCTAACACTGAAGACATGGAGAGGATCATTATCAATCTGATTGTGAAAGTTTCAGCGGATCTGACTGTTAATGACTGCTTTGATATTTAGAAAGGTGTTGTTGTTTTTAAATACAGCTTCTGTCATAATGTCTCTTATGTTTTCTCAGCTGGCCACCTGGTTTTTCACAACCTTCACAGCCAGCGACATCAAGAACAAAGTGCAGAGTCTGGGTGGAGTGCAGTACCTTTACACACGCATCAACCCCGACCAGCTGGATGTCCCCGTCTTTGTCACTGACCACGACATTGAGGTAACCAACATCCTACAGTCATCCCTGAAACAATAGACCCACAAAAAGTAGTCCTGCTATTCAAGCTGCAAGCTCTTAAAGCATGGGATTCTTGTGAGCTGTAGGCTCTGAAAACAAAATAATCTTGTGAGCTGTAGGCTCTGAAAACAAAAGAATCTTGTGAGCTGTAGGGTTCTAAAGCATGGGATTCTTGTGAGCTGTAGGCTCTGAAAACAAAAGAATCTTGTGAGCTGTAGGCTCTGAAAACAAAAGAATCTTGTGAGCTGTAGGCTCTGAAAACAAAAGAATCTTGTGAGCTGTAGGCTCTGAAAACAAAAGAATCTTGTGAGCTGTAGGGTTCTAAAGCATGGGATTCTTGTGAGCTGTAGGCTCTGAAAGCTAGAAAGCTAGATTTTTTGTGAGCTGTAGGGTCTGAAAGCTAGAGATTCTTGTGAGCTGTAGACTCTGAAAGCCAGAGATTCTTGTGAGCTAAAGGGTTCTAAAGCATGGGATTCTTATGAATTGTAGGCTCTGAAAGCAAGGAATTTTTGTGAGCTGTAGGCTCAGAAAGCTAGGGATTCTTGTGAGCTGTAGGGTCTGAAAGCTAAAGATTTGTGTCAGCTATAGACTCTGAAAGCTAGAGATTCTTGTGAGCTGTAGGGTTTGAAAGCATGGGATTCTTGTGAGCTGTAGGCTCTGAAAACAAAAGAATCTTGTGAGCTGTAGGCTCTGAAAACAAAAGAATCTTGTGAGCTGTAGGGTTCTAAAGCATGGGATTCTTGTGAGCTGTAGGCTCTGAAAACAAAAGAATCTTGTGAGCTGTAGGCTCTGAAAACAAAAGAATCTTGTGAGCTGTAGGCTCTGAAAACAAAAGAATCTTGTGAGCTGTAGGCTCTGAAAACAAAAGAATCTTGTGAGCTGTAGGGTTCTAAAGCATGGGATTCTTGTGAGCTGTAGGCTCTGAAAGCTAGAAAGCTAGATTTTTTGTGAGCTGTAGGGTCTGAAAGCTAGAGATTCTTGTGAGCTGTAGACTCTGAAAGCCAGAGATTCTTGTGAGCTAAAGGGTTCTAAAGCATGGGATTCTTATGAATTGTAGGCTCTGAAAGCAAGGAATTTTTGTGAGCTGTAGGCTCAGAAAGCTAGGGATTCTTGTGAGCTGTAGGGTCTGAAAGCTAAAGATTTGTGTCAGCTATAGACTCTGAAAGCTAGAGATTCTTGTGAGCTGTAGGGTTTGAAAGCATGGGATTCTTGTGAGCTGTAGGCTCTGAAAACAAAAGAATCTTGTGAGCTGTAGGCTCTGAAAACAAAAGAATCTTGTGAGCTGTAGGGTTCTAAAGCATGGGATTCTTGTGAGTTGTAGGCTCTGAAAACAAAAGAATCTTGTGAGCTGTAGGCTCTGAAAACAAAAGAATCTTGTGAGCTGTAGGGTTCTAAAGCATGGGATTCTTGTGAGCTGTAGGCTCTGAAAGCTAGAAAGCTAGATTTTTTGTGAGCTGTAGGGTCTGAAAGCTAGAGATTCTTGTGAGCTGTAGACTCTGAAAGCCAGAGATTCTTGTGAGCTAAAGGGTCCTAAAGCATGGGATTCTTATGAATTGTAGGCTCTGAAAGCAAGGAATTTTTGTGAGCTGTAGGCTCAGAAAGCTAGGGATTCTTGTGAGCTGTAGGGTCTGAAAGCTAAAGATTTGTGTCAGCTATAGACTCTGAAAGCTAGAGATTCTTGTGAGCTGTAGGGTCTGAAAGCTAAGGATGTGTGTCAGCTATAGACTCTGAAAGCTAGAGATTCTTGTGAGCTGTAGGGTTTGAAAGCTAGAGATTCTTGTGAGCTGTAGAGATTCTTGTGAGCTGTAGGGTCCTAAAGGGATTCTTGTAAGCTGTAGGGTTTGAAAGCTAGAGATTCTTGTGAGCTGTAGGGTTTGAAAGCTAGAGATTCGTGTGAGCTGTAGGGTTTGAAAGCTAGAGATTCTTGTGAGATGTAGGGTTTGAAAGCTAGAGATTCTTGTGAGCTGTAGGGTTTGAAAGCTAGAGATTCTTGTGAGCTGTAGGGTCCTAAAGCATGGGATTCTTGTGAGCTGTAGAGTTTGAAAGCTAGAGATTCTTGTGAGCTGTAGGATTTGAAAGCTAGAGATTCTTGTGAGCTGTAGGGTCTTAAAGCAAGAGAGTAATGATTTGTTGGCTCTGAAAGGGATTCCTGTGAGCTGTAGGGTCTCTAAGCAAGGAACTTCTGTATGCTCTAGGCACTTATAAGCAATGAACTCCTACCAGGTATGGCATCTTGAAGCTACATGCATCTAAAGTAGAGACAAGGCCAAACATCAAAATAGTTGCTGATCCTTTTTTAAATCGTGATAGGAAAAAAACCCAGTAAAAAACAAACTGCATGCCGTCCCATTTTTGACTCACATGCGAAGCAAAAGTGAGTCTATGTACTGAGCCGTGTCGTCCGTCCGTCCGGGCGTCCGGGCGTAAAAAACTTAAACGTTGGATTTTTCTCGGAGACTATTAAGTCTATCAACACCAAATGTGGCATGATGGTGTATGATGACAAGGCCTCAAAAAACATACATAGTGACTTGACCTTGCTTCAAGGTCAAGGTCACAGGAGCCATAAATGTGGTCTCAAAAATAGTCATTTTTCACATTTTCCCAATTTTCTCCCACGTTATTGAGAATGGCGACCTTAGCTACAAGTGGTATATAGGTCAAAGCAAGCCCTATCTTTTGATACCAGTTTGGTTGACCTTGCTTCAAGGTCAAGGACACAGGAGCTCTTCAAAGTTGGATTGTATACATATTTTGAAGTGACCTTGACCCTGAACTATGGAAGATAACTGTTTCAAACTTAATAATTATGTGGGGCACATGTTATACTTTCATCATGAGACACATTTGTTCACATATCATCAAGGTCAAGGTCACTTTGACCCTTATGAAATGTGACCAAAATGGGGTAGTGAACCACTAAAAGTGACTATATCTCATGGTAGAAAGTGCCAATAAGCACCATTGTGCTTCCTATGTCTTGAATTAACAGCTTTGTGTTGCATGATCTTGGATGACCTTGACCTTGGGTCAAGGTCACATGTATTTTGGTAGGAAAAATGTGTAAAGCATTTCTTAGTGTATGATGTCATTGGTAGGTTTAGTTGTTTGACCTTGACCTTGAAGGTCACCTGAAGGTCAAGGTCATATAAAGGTCAAGGTCAAGCATGTGAGTCGTATGGGCTTTGCCCTTCTTGTTCCTTCCTTTTAGACATGTTCTCAGTGAAAGAGAAACTTGATTTTTGTTCAATCTGGCCTTTTCTATGAAGAAAATATATTTAAAATTGAAATTTATAAGGTCGGGCAGACCTACCAAACCTATTTTTTGCCTCCATGCTATTGTAACCACAATTTGTGTTTTAAGCCCAATTGCTGCTTGATGACATTATTCTTTGCTTTGAGTCTTGGGTATTAGTTGTTTAGGCATGAGACTCTCTCAGCACTGTTTGTCTGGTGGACCCGTAGGAGATGAAAGCCTGGTGTGTGATGTAGGTATGTAGGCCACATCGTTTGGTCATAGCTGCAAAAGTCTAGTTTTTAGTTCCGCCTTGAACTTTGTCAGGGAGGGCAAGCAGCCCTTCTTGCACTTTATTCCACGAAGTGGGGCCTGCAAAGGAGAACAAGTCTACGCTTTGGAACAGTCTAGAGGCCCAGTGTAGCAGACAGAAGGTTGAGAGTTGGTCCCCACTTCTTCAGTAGGTCACGCAGGTATTCCTGGGCATCACCAGCCACACACTAGTACACAGTGCCAAGGATTTTATGTTCAATGCGGTGGTGCAAAGGTAGCCAACAGAGACATCTTAGTACAGATGAAATATGAGTCATCTTGGCAGGTCTCGATACAATCCTTGCACCAATGTTCTGCAGGCGCTGGAGGTGACTAAGTTGATCGTGATTGACTCCCGTTAGCAAACCATTGCAGAAGTCTATGTTGTGATGGTAGACTGTTTGGTTGTCTGCTAGGGGTCAAAGGACAGAGTCTGCACGTTTCAAGACTGAAGATTGGAGTTCTTACAGGGATGAGAGGAGCAGTGTAGTATTGGTGACTTTCAGAAGGATCAAATCCAAACATTTCAAACTATTTGAGGGAAAATGATAATGAGCTAATTGCAAGATAGTTCCATAGTTGTTGCTCAAGAGATTGATTAATTAGTGGGAGGTTTTTGTTTTCAGACATTCTAGCTACTGGTGAGGAAGACCTTAGTAATAATTTACTTACCTGTATCTGGACACACAGAGACACAGAGGGAGACAGACACACAGAGAGAGACAGACACACAGAGAGACAGACACAGAGAGAGAGAGACACACATAGAGAGACAGACACACAGAGAGAGATAGACACACAGAGAGACAGACACAGAGAGAGAGACAGACACACAGAGAGAGACAGACACACATAGAGAGACAGACACACAGAGAGAGACAGACACACAGAGAGACAGACACACAGAGAGACAGACACACAGAGAGACAAACACACTGAAAGAGAGAGAGAGAGATGAGAGAGAAAGAGAGCGAGAGAGAGAGACATACACAGAGAGAGTTCAGACACAGACAGACACACAGAGAGAGACAGACACACTGAGAGAGACACACAGAAGAAACACAGAGAGAGAGAGACAGAGAGCCAGCAGTCATGTTTTGTTTTTCTAAATTTGAAACCTAGTGTATACTTTTGATATTTTTTCTCTCTCCCAGCTTGTTGAGACATTTTCATTCTCTACTTTTATACTGCACACATTCACAAAATGACTAATGCTTGTTGTTCTCTTTCACATTGACTATCCATTGTACTGCAACATTTATAACGACTGGAAAGAACTTGCAGGTAACATCTGGGCAGTAACTGAATTCAACAGGTTATTAGTTTCTACCTTAATGCCCTATCTAGTTCATCTGTGAGGCTCTTGATGTTCATCAATCATTTCACAAATGTGGCATGACGATGCAAACTCGTGGTGTCGTTCACAGGTGAATGGCATCCGCTATGCAGTCCCAGATGAGCCAGACACAGCCGAAGAACTTTGAGTGGATGCAGCATTGTTAGACTTCCTGAGAAACAACCACTTACTGTATTATGAACAGCTCCACAATCCCCAATGTGTAGACAGGAGTTGCTCCTGTGCAGTCAACTCACAATTGTAAGTAAGCAGCCGGAGTGGCACTCTATAATGCTAGTGCACAGCTACAAGTAAGTGCAGCAGTTAGCACTCAGATTTAAAGATATGGCTGAATCGTAGCTGTAGATATGAAGAGTTTGTTGGTAATAATGGCAGCCATAGAGAAATTCTTATGTAAATTTGAATGAAATTGAAAGTGTCATGGTTGTTGTGCAATAGAAGCAATGAAACTTCTCTTTCCTTTTTTTTCTCTCTCTCTTCCACTTTTTTAATACTTAAGCTGTGGAAAAATGCTAAGGTTTTTCAGAAGCAAAGCAGCGACAAAAATATGTCCAGACTGAGTGTGTTGTTTGAATGCATTTTTTCTCTCTTTTTTCTTTAAATAGAAAAGTGAAACTTTGTGTTTGAAGCTGATTGGTCAGCTTGCTAAATGGCACTAAAGAAGAAAAGGTCATGTGACTTGGATTTGGGACATTGTCCAATTCTAGCATTATGTACTGCATTCCAAGTGGGACATGGTGAATCCAAAGTGGGACACAGTTGATCAGAAAGTGTTTAGTATACTACTTATTTTGCGGTGGTTGGTATTTTCAAGCATGCTGTTGTAAAAAGGTAAAGGTAAAGGTGTGATTTTATATAGCGACTTTCCACCATTGATCGGTGCTCAAACTGCTTTACACTTTACCCCCTGTTTTGTGAAAGTTTCCTCAACTATTGAGATTTGTATCAGAAACACCCCTAATTTGGCCCTTCTCCTTCATAGAGAGGACAATGTCAACCTTGTTTGTTAATTTGTTAGCAGTTGATAAAATGTTATCAGTCACATGAGCAAGCTCTTTAACTGTGAACTGTGTGCGAAGCACCTGATGCACGCTGCAGATATTCTCCACACTTCTGTGGAGATCATTTTTTACCATGTGTCAGTGTCTAAATTTGATACAGAAGGCTTGTGACCAAATACATGAATTGCAGGAAACAGATGTGCTAGACTTGGGAGTTGTGTCTTCAGCTCATCACTGTGTATTTTATAAATCAGTCACTGAAAAAAGTAGCATCCCAGTAGTTTTAATGCATTCCATGTAGATTATCAGTTTACGCTTAGTTACCATACTTTGTAGATGTGAGTTTTATGAGATCTATCTTCAGAATCCCTGTGTTCATTAAACAATTTTTTTAAATTCCCTAATCGATTCAGTATTTTTTGGAATGTTTAGTTTCTCTCTGAGAATGGATAAAGAGTCAGCTCACCCATTACTTGTTTGCATGTTGTAACTCATGTACATTCTTACTCATAGGAATAGTGTTTAAATGCTTGTATCTTAAATGTTGAAGTCTGGATAACAAGTCTACCTGTGTGTTCTTCTTGTTGTGTGAATGCAAAGGAAATGCATGGGAAGTTTACGACGCACAGCATGTGACTTAAGACTACCTTTCTTACATGAGTGTCTTTCAGGGTTCAGATCAAGACACATAGGAACTGAATTTGTGTCATTAATGTTCAGGTGTTGTTGTTTAGGGAGAGAGAGAGAAAAAAAAAGACTGTTGCAGCATGTTCTCTCCTCTTCCCTGCTAACTAGTTTTATTCTGTTTAAAGCTGTGACGGTTACAAAGATGACATAAGCCATTTCTGTCCCGATGCCCCTGGTAGCCTCTTTGACTGCTTGGAGCCGCCCCCAGCTGAGCTACTGGAGCAGGCCCCAAAAGCCCAGCAGCCAGGGGTTCCAGCTGATGAGGGGGTCATCAAATAGCTCTGGCCAAGTATTCCCCTTGTGGATTTGCACATCCCTAACTCAATATGTTTTTCTGTATTTACTCGCCATTCTGCAAAGTATAGTATAGTACAGGCAATTTCGTATTGCCCCATGTCTGTTCCTTTGCTTGGGAAATATATGTGAGAAAGTGACATCTAATGGCTCAAAATTGTCCTTGGGATCACAAAACCTTTTTGATGAATTTTTCTAGGCAAAATGGGAATGAAATGTTTACATTTGTCTCCTGTTCAACATTGGCAATATTTCTGTTGTGTGTTGGTTGTTTTTTTTTCTTCAGTTTCTTTTTCTGCTCCATTTTGGTCATATTTGTTCTGTTGGAAAAAAATATTAGCTTAGATTTTTTCTTTTTTTTACATTGTGTGTCATATATTTAAGTGTATATTTTACCGGATAGCAGTTTCAGTAGCCTAGTAATTGATTATGATACTTGATTGGGGAGAATGTTCCATTTATTGTTATTTGTGCATCATCACTGTGCCATTACGTAAGAGAATACATCCATTTATGTGGTGTTTACTAGAATTTTGTTTACAAATGTAAACTCAGAATGCCTAGGAGAACCACTACAGAACGTGATACAGTGATATCAGTTGTGGAGCTGCTACTTAAAGTTGTGGAAATGGACTGCAGAACGTGATACAGTGATATCAGTTGTGGAGCTGCTACTTAAAGTTGTGGAAATGGACTGCAGAACGTGATACAGTGATATCAGTTGTGGAGCTGCTACTTAAAGTTGTGGAAATGGACTGCAGAACGTGATACAGTGATATCAGTTGTGGAGCTGCTACTTAAAGTTGTGGAAATGGACTGCAGAATGTGAGTAAAATGTTTTGACATCTCATTTGCACATTTGCACAGGAAGAATGCTACAGGAAAAGCTCGTACTGCGCACTGATATCAAAGTGTTTTTCTTTACTACTTGTTGGCTTGGATTAGCCTGTGACATGCAAAAAGTAAATGCAAACCCATGCCAAATGCCACCATACAGAATTGTGGACATGTTTGTGTCTATCTCCATTGCCAGAGATCAAATGCTGCTTGATGTTAGGTGAGATGCAAGTTTAAATATGGAATAATGCTATCCCTTTCAAATGAGTTTTCTCTTTGTACCATTGAATGATGTGCCACTGAAGGTAGCATTTCCTTCAAGGGATTCATGTTTTAGTATATTTAAAAAACTGTTTTCAGATTAATCAAGATAGATAATATGCAAATGTCACATGGCTATTTTGGTTTATCCAACATTGATAATGGAACAGATGAGTTGTGATAAATTTTTACCATGCCTCCTCTTTTTCATAGGCTATTCACTCATCAAAACACCACCATTATAGAAGGAGGTATATTTTGAGAGCTCAGTTCATCATTTGATACCAGCACAAATGTCTGTGCCATTATGCTTTATGCCAAAAATGACTCAAAAGCACCTTCTCAGCAGACATTGGAGCAGAAATGTTAGTGTACAGTTGTGTCATTTCACAACACAGAATTTCGTAACTCTATTTTTAGTAGCATAGACGAACACGAGGTACAGTCATTGTTAGGAGGTTTTACTTAAAGAACGTTTTGACTAAAGAAAAAATGATAGTGATCTTTTAATGGGTATTATATAATAAAATTGAGTTACGCCTTACATGACCAGTTGTTACAGGAAGGGGTCTTTTTGGGGTCTTGTCTTCAGGAAAGTAGAACCGGACTGGGGCATGAGTTTCCTATGATGCCGTCATTTTGTGTGAGGGCGGCACTTGCAGCATTGAACAAAACAGTCCCTCCCACGTATTAGGGCTCAGCCCCTGGCCGCCTAGCGCCCCAGCTCCCAGTGTCCTTGCACTTGCTCTCATGCCATCCAAATACCCAGCGCCACTGATTCAGGAACTGATCCGCCACTGATTCAGGAACTGATCTGGCAGGCTGGTGGAAACATCACACCTCAGACAGGAAGTGATTAATCAGGGGGCCTGTCACTGCTGTGTTGTTACTATGGAAAGTTTCAGTCCCCCTCCCAGTAGCTCTGCTGTTACAACATTGTTGACCCTTTAACCCTCTGCAGTTGTACTCTCTTCACCTCTTACCTCCTCTCTTCTTCCCTTCCCCCCCACCCCCACCCCCACACCCCCCCCCCCCACACACACACCCCCCCACACACCCCACCCCCACCCCCACCCCCCAAACAGAACAGGAATGTTCCAGAACCCTCTCATAACAATGCAGAAGTTCCTTTCTTCATTCAATCACAACATATCCCTCCTCCCTTGAGACTCAAAACAACCTTGTTGGTCTTACAACACTAGACAAGAAATCTCTAAACAGCTGTACTATCAATTTTGAAAATTATCATTTGAAAGTAATTAATAGCTTTGATAAATCATAAACAACAGAAATTTGAACACAAGGTGAAGATATTTTCTCTTATTTGGCACTCTTAATGCACAAGACCTGAAATCTCTAACAGCTTTACAATCAAATTGAAACTATCATTTGAAATTGACATCTTTGACGTATCATGAAGAAAAGAAAATTACAAACTTTGTGAAATTAAGGTGTGGAAATTTTGTCTTCCTTTCTCGTGCAAAGTTCATTAATTCTTATATCTTAGAAATGCACGCTTTGGCACTCACTGCCTGATGCTGTTCCTAATGCACAGCCAGACAGCCTGAATGAGACAGAAAAAGGTTCTGAACCTCACTGGAAACCAAACCCACAACCCCTGGGTGCATGTCCAAGTGCTGTGACCGCTCAGCTGCTGAGGTCCTTGACAACTTATGTCTGCAGTGCCTAATGCTGTATTCCAAGTAGACAGCTTAACTTGTTGAACAAATTATTTTTTGGTTATTTCTTTCACATTTCTTGCCATTTGTGACCGGGCATGAGAGAACAAAGTTTAAGTTGCAAAACTGACAAAATGAGTTATTTGAACCACAATTTAAAAAAATTATATAATGCAGACTACAAAATAAGAAGCATTGTCATAGAAATCTGTAATTCTTTGTGGTAGTGTAAAGCTCTGGGAAACAAATATGTGACTTAATGCACTGATGGTTTTACTCAGCTTATTGCTTGAAAACTGTCTTGCGGACTTTAACCATGTTTCTCAGGCACACAGCACAGTCACATTTACGCTGATGCTAGTAGTTGTGAGTGTGGGTGCTCTATGGCTGTGATAAAAGCCTTGCTGTCAACTGATATAGTGTGATGTTTTGAAGTGGCTACGTGAGAAACGTACATAGCAAGAGGGCTGTGGAACTGCCCTGGCTGTATGTTACTTTGGTGTCTATTGATTTGAAACCTAGTGAGATGTGCCACTGATTTGATCATTTTCAGTTGAGCAGTTGCAAGCAAGACATTAGTAATGGGTAACTTTTTCATTATGATCTTGTGCTTGGATGACATGCAAACAACTAGGTACTTAAGACTGATTGTGGCATTTTAAAAAAATTAATAAGTTATACGCATGATTACTAGGCTGAGAGTGAAGGTCTAGAATTTTGCCAGTATTCCATTTTCATTTTGATAGTATGCAGATAGACTGTCCAATGAATTCATTTTGCACTCAACATTATATAAGATTTTCCACTTATTAGATGCACTTCATAATGAAATAATCAATGTTTTAACTTATTTTAGTTGGGGTTTTTGGCATTGTATTCAATTTTTTTCCAGCACATAGTGATTAACCTAGAAGAAAATCATGAAGCAAGTCAATCATATTTTTTTTTAAAGAAGAAGAAGAAGAAGAAAAAAAAACATGTGAATGGAAAGAAATGTAGAAAATTGCAAGCTTTTGTCATATTTATACAATCAGGATAGAACACAATTACAACTGCTACCTGTGAATGAGTGAGGGCTGAGAACAGCGGCAATAGATTTATGCAGTGCAGTGACACTGAAAGGCGCAGATGGGGAAATGGGTCTTATGAAATGCACCTGTGTGAGGTGATGGTTGTAAACTCGACCTGATCTTAATGGTGGATACCTGCCTGCTTGTTGATTTAGTGTGATTATCTATTTGCTATACCAGATAATTATGTTTACTATAGCATTTATATTGGCCCTAGTGTAAAATTGTCGTAGCCCTAGACATAAGTAATGAATCGGTGTATGAAACTAATAATTTACCCTAAGTTGTATCTAATAGTTCCTACCCTATATTGGTGCCCTTTATTGTTTGCATTATGTCTTACAATGGAAATCAAGAGAAAGATCAAAATTCCATATGGTGCTTAGGCCAAAAGAAAAAACAGTTGTGGTTACGGTGACTTGAACTCCCCAAAATAGGGTCGGTAGTACAGCCTGAACTTTTTAAGTAGAAGAGACCATATTGAACATAAATCACAATTCTCTGTCACTGAAAAAACTTTTTAAATACTTAAATAGTGGATACCCGGAGTGCTCATAGGGCAGGGGAGTTGATTACTATGTTAATCTCTCCCCCCCCCCCCCCTTCCCCCCCCCCCCCCCCCCCCCACAATCGAAAAAGACTTTAGAATTTGCAGAAACAAATAAGGTCAGTCAGCTTACTCTAACCACAACTTTTTTGTGTCTTATGTAAATCTAGACACGTTAGTGCAATCTTTACCCTGTTGATTCTGGGGATGATATATATACAGTGTGAAATTTTTTCCACAATTATTGTTATTATGTTATGAGATTTCCCCCACCCCCTGTCCATCCTTGCTTTTTTTTTTTGAGTGACCATTCTTATTCATTTGACTGAATCATGCCTTTTAATGGTTGTTTAGATTGTGTGAAAGTG
>JAWQFJ010000149.1:0-2500 GCA_034096865.1 Theodoxus fluviatilis | reverse complement strand
GTACGGTGTCGCTTTGTTTTTACGAATATTATGGCTCTCTTTACAACAGATGAACTGCCTGGCGACCCATGAAATATCTTAACACGTCAACAAGGCTATACTGAAAAAGCAACATTTTAAAGCGTATTTGTTGTTGCATTTCAGTGATTTGTCAGGGCAAGCATTTCCACACTGACAGAAAAAGTACAGGGTTAATGGTAGATGTTCGCACGGTATTTGTCGCCTGTAAGTTGTCAAAAATACTTGTGCAAACAAGCGAAACGCCTTCCGGGTTTTCCTGTGTTGAGTATTTCCCTCATGAGTAGGCCTTTAAGGATGGGTGCTCTTCTGTCAAAAGAGCAACGTTCAAACCTTCCAGTTTGCAGTGCACTACTGTGTGCATGCGTAACCTTTCCGTTGTAGGCCGTGCCTGCGTGGAGGTCTTCCCGCTGTACACTCCCGTTCTTTCCTAGGTGAATTATACCCATTCCCTGTCAGAAATCGCTGAGCGGGTTTCTTGCTCGGCACTGACCCGGATGATTTGGGAATGCGGAAGGCGGGCTGACCGTTCTGTTTCCCAGTCTAGAGAGAGAGTCACCTGTCTGTCACGTTCGTCATTACCACAAACCTGCCATCCCACAGCCAGGCTGCGCATCCGGGTTCCGTTAGCCTCGTTCATTGGCTGGACACGAGGCAGTGAGCCAAGCCCTAGTAACGATTCATCATGATGTAGAGTCACGACCTGCCTGCGTCTTGAGCGCAGAGGTCAAAGTTCGTAATTCCCACCCCCTGTGGGTTGGGGGTATTGTATTAATTAGAAATTGGACCCCACCAACCACCGCGTCTCCCTGTGGGTTGCGGGCTGTGAGATATGGACACACCAGCGTCTGAGAGAGACCTGTGGGTTGGGGTGAGAATAATAGGACCCACCCTCGTCCCTCCCTGTAGGGTTTGGGGGGTGAGAATGGACCCAAACCACGTCTCCATCCCTGTGTGGGTTGGTGGTTGAGAAAATGGATCGCGATCACCGCATGTCTGTCCCTGTGGGTTGGGGGTAGACAAGGACATGGAACCCACCAACAGGTGTGCTCGCCTGTGGGCTTGGGTGGGGGCATGTTGAGAGAGTGAGACAGACTTGAGCACGAATAGACACACCTACGTCTCCCTGATGGGTTGGGGGTGCTGGAGATGAGAATGGACCTCCACCTCGTCTCCTCCCTGTGAGGTGTGGGGTAGACGCAGGGCGTGTGGCGAATAGACCGCACTCCCGCGTCATTCACACTGTGGTTGGGGGGTTGGGTATAGAATGGACCACACCCACAGCGTTCTCCCCTGTGGGTTGGGGGTGAGATATGGACACAGAACCGTAGCAACACCCGACCAGCGTCGCCCTAAGTGGTGTTGGGGGCGTGGGATGGGGGAGAAATGGAACAAACATAATACCAGCGTCCCCTGCCTCATCGTCTCCCTGTGGGTTGGGGGTGGGGGGACGAATAGACACATCACCGCGTTCTCCCTGTGGGTTGGGGGTGGATTGCACAACAGACCAACGACCCGCTGGTCTCCCCTGTGGTGTTGGGGGTGAGAATAGGACCACGAACACCACGACACTAGACCAAGCGTACTCCCCTGTGTGGGTTGGGGGTGAGAATATGGTGGCACACCTACGCGTCAGTCCCTGTGGGTTTGGGGGGGGGCGAGAATGAACAGCAACAAGCAAACACAACCAGTGCGTCCTGCCTCTCCATCCCTGTAGAGAGTTGTGGGGGGTGGAGAATGGACCCACCACCGCGTCTCCAATACGCGCCCCACAACGAAAAATGTACGTCTTCCCTTCCGAATTCGTACAAGGCGAATAAAACTAGGGAATCGCGAGAAGACTTTTAGATTGGCGTTCTATCTTACTTCCACCCAGCACACGGTCTAGTGATATCATAGTCATTCGCTTTAAATAGCCTACAAAAGCTGATAGGCCGTAAAATTCCACCCGCTCATTCATTTATTCATCTATCCATCCATTTATTCAATTATTCATATTCATTCAATTGCTTGTGATCCGCCTTGGCATCGCCTATACCTGGGTCCTGTCCCCCACCCCCCCCCCCCCCCCCCCCCCCCCCCCCACGTATGCGAGCTGTGACACACGTGTGGTGCTTGGTGCCTGCGTAGCGTGCGTGCGTGCGTGTGTGTGTGTGTGTACATGCGTATGTGCGTGTGTGTGTGATTGTATGTGTGTGCGTGTACATGTATGCGTGCGTGTGTGTGTATGTGTGTGTGTGCATGCATGTGTGTTTGTACATGTAGGCGTACATGTGTGCGTGCATTTGCGTGTTTGTGTGTGCTGTTGGTTTCCTTTCCTGTCTCCGGAGGCTCAGACTGCCTCTACAACTTCCCCCCCCCCCCCCCCCCCCCCCCGCCCGAACACCCCCCCATTCACCCCCCCACCCCCCCCCCCCCCCCCCACCCCCCCCCCCCCCCCCCATCGTTGTTAATTCGCGTTATTCAGAATAACAGCCAAATT
>JAWQFJ010000148.1:21590-56590 GCA_034096865.1 Theodoxus fluviatilis | reverse complement strand
GGACGAAAAGTTTCAAGTGTATCCTCATCAAATAAAGTAAATTAAAAAAAATAGGGCGAGAGCCAGTATGGCAAGTTTTAGTGACCTCACTCCAGTGCACTTGGTCACAGGGAATTTCTGGAGACCTTGACAGTCTCCAATGTCAGTGTGTTTCGCAGATCGCTCATCACAGCAAACCCAAGCATGCCTGTTCGAAAACGTGAACCAGCCCCACCAAATGGGCCACAAGTCGCACTGATCATTTGAGACACAGCCCTGTAACATTGGTTGGGGTCAACCGTGTTATCTTCCTGTTTTGTGTATTCCCTGCCTCTGACACCAATCTGGAATCGATATGCTGTCGATAGACTATGTGAGTCAACATATATAATAAAGTAAAGGTGAATTTAACAAACAAAACTCCCTGAATAATAAGAAAAGATAATTTGGGTTCAATTAGCCCAACTAAGGCGTTTTTCTCGACTCGATAGCTTCTAGTCTTACCGGCGTATCATTCATCACTGCAAAGATCATTTTCTCTACTATCTTCCACTAGTTGAATTTTCCGTGTGGCGTTGTCAGTCTAAGAATAGAAAGCGAATCCGTGACGTACAAGGGGTTTGAAGTTGGACCAATCCGAAGTGCCGTACCTGCGCTTGTGCAGCAATTTTCTGCAACTTTGCTTTTCACTGCAGTGTTTCTTTAAATAGTTTTATTTTCAGTATTCCCCGTACAAACGTAATGTTGGTACCTACTCAACTGTAAAATGAGACCAATAACTCTAAACAGTCAAAAACCCACTCGTGAAGCTAAGTCACCAAAGCCGTCTGTGGAAAACTTAAAACCAGCACAGTAACCAACCCTAGAAGCAGACGACAATGAACATCAGAACGGGTGGCTACTTGCTAATCAGCGGTGCGATCTTTACCCACTGCTGTTGGAAACGATGCAGACGTCACTGCCCAGAACTGTTTATATGTGAACCTTTACACATCCTGGAGGTTGGGGGTGTGGATAAAGATGTCGTGCCTCCCTAAACGATTCATAAACAGGGGGACAGCAAGGGGAATCTAGACTGAACACGCTCTAACTCTTACGGTTCTAGAGATTTTGTGGTCCATGGCCTTTCATAGCCTACAACGTGTGACGCGACGAGAAATCCCAACCCACCCTCACTTCAGTAGTGAAGGTTAATTCGGGGTTGCTACTGATGCGAATACTCATACTTTGCATATCATGTACTGTGGCGGTAGTTTTCCGTCCTTCATTCAAATCATCGTCAACCATGATACAAGACCTTAAAGCAGAAACTGAGACGTATCTACATCTGAACTGACCAAATGGCAGGGAAAACGCCATGCCGAAAGATCCAAGCCATAAGGTCAGACAACAAGTTGACACATTCGTTCATCACGGTATTTTTATTGCATTTTCAAGGCGTCGTTTTGTTTTACACTGAGAGTGTTACAAGTCAAGGAATATTGTACTGTCGCCCTCCTCCCATGCCAAGATGCGTGAAACTACGAACCCGGCATCTGACTCTTTCGGTTCGAACCTTGACCCCTACTCGGCTGAAATCTACGCCACCTTTCCCCCTGTGCGTTGGGGGTAAAAATAGACCCCCTGAGCGTTGGGGGTCAGAATTGACCCACCGCGTCTCCCTGCACGATTCGCAAGAAGCGAGTAAACGGGGACATCTTGACTTGAACTGCCCTTACTTGGAACAATTCTAACAAAGATGTGAGGGACCGGGGTCAGACTACAAATGTAAGAAAACAAGGGAAGGGTGTCCAATTGAGTCTGGCGAAGTTGCAACTAGAGGCAAGCTTTAGAGGAATAAAATCCTTCGGGCCTAGTGGTTTGTGACTGGCGTGATTTTCGTACCCAACAGCCTTCCATAGCCTATAAAAATTAATACGCCGTAAAACTCCATCCATCCATCCTTCGAACCTTGACGATCACATTGCTTCGGTGCCGCGCGAAACTCGATTGACTACGTTTTTGTTTAACCCTCATTCCTCAAGTCTTTTGCCTCGGATTGTCATAGTTGGTTGCACGTTATTGCGTCTTTTTTGTTGTTGATGTCGTCAACGACACATGGGATAACAGCGTGCTGTGTTTGTATCCTCCCCCACGTCTCTTGGTGCGGAAACAAAACACCAGGGAGTATAATACAGTGAGCGCTAAACAGAACAGCTACCCCCCCTTCCCCTCGCCCTCTTCCTCCCCCTCCCCCTCCCCCCCCCCCCCCCCCCCCCAACATGGCACCGAGGTGTGGAAAAAGCTGCGCTCTCTACTTGATTGCGCACAAAACATCGTGGAGCCACAAGGCCTCGTCTGACCCCCTTCTTTACCATGTGTGTCTGTCTGACTCTGTCTTGTGTGCATGCCTGTATGCGTGTATATACGTGCGTGTGTGTGTTGTGCATGCCTGTATGCGTGTGTATATACGTGTGTGTGTGTGTGTGCATTCCTGTATGTGTGTATATACGTGCGTGTGTGTGTGTGCATGCCTGTATGCGTGTATATACGTGCGTGTGTGTGTTGTGCATTCCTGTATGCGTGTGTGTGTGTGTATGTGTGTGTGCATTCCTGTATGCGTGTGTATATACGTGTGTGTGTGCGTGTGCATTCCTGTATGTGTGTATATACGTGCGTGTGTGTGTGTGCATGCCTGTATGCGTGTATATACGTGCGTGTGTGTGTTGTGCATGCCTGTATGCGTGTGTGTGTGTGTGTGTGTGTGTGTGCATTCCTGTATGCGTGTGTGTATACGTGTGTGTGTGTGTGTGTGTGCATTCATGTATGTGTGTATATACGTGCGTGCGTGTGTTGTGCATGCCTGTATGCGTGTGTGTGTGTGTATGTGTGTGTGTGTGAATTCGTGTACGCGTGTGTGTATACGTGTGTGTGTGTGTGTGTGTGTGTGTGTGTGCAATTCATGTATGTGTGTATATACGTGCGCGTGTGTGTGTGCATGCCTGTATGCGCGCGTGTATACTGTGTGTGTGTGTGTGTGTGTGTGCATGCCTGTATGCGTGTGTGTATGTGTGTGTGTATGTGTATGCGTATGTGTATGTGTTTGCTTGTCTGTATATCTGAATATGTGTGTGCGTGCGTGTGTGTGTGTGTGTGCGTACGTACGCGCATGCGTGCTTACGTTCTTCTCTGTGTGTAAATGTGTATGCATGTGTATGTGTGTGTGCTCATGTGTGTTTACCTTAGTCTGTGTTCTGACTTGTCCTTTAATCTGTGTATCTCTTTGTGTGTGAATGTATGTGTGCTAGCGCTCGCGTGTGTGTGTATGTGTGCATTTGTGTGTGTATATGTGTGCGTGTCTGCGTGCGTGCGTGTGCCTGCGTGCGTGTGTTTTTGAATTCTTCTTTGTTTGTAAATGTATATATGTGTATGTCCCCGTGTTTACCTGTGTTCTGTTTCGTCTCTTCGTCTGTGTGCCTCTGTGTGTGTGTGAGCGTGCGCGCGCGCGCGCGCGCGCGCGCGTGTGTGTGTGTGTGTGTGTGTGTGTGAGAGAGAGAGAGAGAGAGAGATAGAGAGAGAGAGAGAGAGAGAGAGAGAGAGAGAGAGAGAAAGATGTGTCTGTTTCTCTGTGCGTCTGTCTGTGTCTGTCTACATTTTTGTCTGTGTGTTTGTGTGCGTGTTTCTGTGAGTATTCGTGTGTCTGTCCGTGTGTCTGACTGTGTATCTGTCTGTGTAGGTGTGTCTGCCTGTGTGTCTTTCTGATTGCCAGTCTGTATCCTTATGCAAGTCGAAAACCAAGGTGCTGCAGGTCCTTGTGTGGAATTTCCTGTAACTTTTGTAGATGACTGCACTCTTCCTCAGCAACTGTCATAGCATGTTGCCTAATAATCAGCATAACAAACACCAAAGTGTTCATGCAGCCGGTGCCTAGTATTTGCATTGTCTGATGGAAGGCACGGCAGTCAAGGTCATGGACACCTTCCCCCACCCTGGAAGCTGCTGAGCTTCACCTCGCTGCCTCCATCAAGAGATGTTTAACAGACTCAGCAAGAACAAGGCATCATACAAGAGACGCAGATCGCCGTCCCCAAGCCAGAGGCCTTGACTGCACTTTAGCATGGCTGCCAACAGGACTATTTGCAGGAAGCACTTGAAGCACTCCAACCTTTTCGTCTTCGATGTCTCTATACGATAAAAGGCTTATCATGGGAGGTTAGGAGGATACACGCCGATTGGCCTAAATTCGTTTCGCCTAATCCATCAAATTTAAGCGTAACCGCCGCCACTGCACCTAGCGTCAATTTTGCTCGTTTCGCCTAATGATGATGGTCGTTTCGCCTAATGTTGCGTTTCGCCTAATGTTTCATTACTCTCGAATATCGCCCTTCGTTTTTTCTGCACGAATATCGCGTAATGTTTCATTACTCTCGAATATCAATACTTGCATTTTTTTTTTCCTGCGAGGGGAAATCTGCTCATGTCAGATTTTATGAAAAGTGTTTGAAAAGAATTAAATGAACACTATTGCGTTGATGAGTATTCAACTCACTTCAGGTATGAAATAAAAGAAATCGTGGGGAGTTCAGCTCAGATGAGAAAATTTGCAGTAAAATTTAAATTCTGTTGTTTCATGTATTGTCAGAAATAGTTTATTCTAACAATGTGTTTTAACATGTCATTCAATTACTGTGTATATTCCTGTGTGCATGCGATTTTATATGATGTTATTAATGTTAGAAATAAAGTAATACATTGCAAATTAAAACGTGTTGGGATTTGATTGTGTGTGTTGCAAGGTCACACTCTCCCTTAGGCGAAACTTGATTTTAGGCGAAACGACCCCCTATGACAACATGTAGGCTAACCGAATTCAAGCGAACTGAAATTAGGCGAAACAAATTTAGGCGAAACGAATTTAGGCCAATCGTGGCCAATCGGGTTAGGAATATCAACTCATAAGTACTGTGGCGAGCTCAGGTGAGGGGCATCAAGGCACTCATAATGAATGCCCAGCTGAGATGGGCAGGGCATGTGACCCAGGTTGTCAATATATATCTTCCCGAAACAATCTTACTCTCCAAACTGCTTCTCCCAGCTGGTGTCTGGAACACAAATCAAGGAAACCCAGTCAAGCGCCTCCGAGATAAGCCAAAACATTCCTCAAAGACCACCGCATCCCTCAGACCGCAAAGTAGTCCTGGCGCCTTCTTTTGTGAAGTGTACAATGTCGCCATGGCTGGTCTGCTTGCCTGCCCTACAGACACGCCATTCAAGCGTACCGCGTACGAGTCCACTGCAAAAGATCTGAGCCCACTAGGGGGTGGGGAATATACGATCGGCAATGAGTCTGAGTGTGGGTGTTTTTACTTCCATTGGAAACCAAATAATGATCTTGATAGTGTAGGAAGGGGGTTTGTCTGAGGACGTTACTTCCGTGCTTTTGACGCAATTCAGAACATGGAGATTTGTCCTGACAGTCGATCTTTTTCTAATACCTGACGCCAAAGGCTGCTCTCCACTACGAAATGAGTGTAGAACGACACTTTGCTGAATCTGAGAAACAGCGCACAAATCGCAGTGGGGGTCAGGCAACATGCCCCCCCCCCCCAAAAAAAAAAAAAAAAGAAAAAAAAAAGAAAAGAAAAAAAAGAGAAGATAGAAAGAAAAGAAAAAAGGAGTATGTATTTTATACCCCCCCAAAACCAAAGTAAATTTCGAATCAAAAAGGTATGTGTGAAAACGCGATTATATGCAAATTCAAGTTTGTCTGGCTCCATTTTGGCTGACGAACTCCGCAGGGCGAGGTCTAGGCCATTCTGTGAACCCGAGTCAGTTTCGACTCTGGCACAGTTCGCAATGAATGCGTTATAGTTTGAACCTTCGCATTACAGCATTGCGCCAAAATAAGTTTGCTCTGATACTATTTATCTCTCCACCTTTTACAGAAATCATTCAGATGTCAAAACTGGTTTCCATTTCAACACAAACATTTTATTTTATCGAATATATGCTTGTTTATTGCCTCAACAAAAGTAAGTTAAGAGTTTTGTACGAAATAGTCTTAGAACTACTTTAACGGCGTATGTCAGGGAGCAGATCGGCTATCCCACAAGCCTCTCGTGTGACCGCCATTTGCATATATCGGACGAAAACCTTCCCTCACGTGATGTCAACTGTGCTAGAGACACTTTCGCCGGTAGGCGAAGCCTCTAGTGAACTAGAATGGGTCTAGGCAGGACGTAGAGAGGACACCTGAGAAGACTGCCTGTGCTGTGAAGCAGGAGGAAGCAATAGGCCAAAGGTTGGAGCTGTAGAGTCTCTGCAGGAAGGAGCGCCGTCACACTTGCAGATAGGGACGCGACGGAAAGGAAAGAACGTTAGTTTCAGAACCATAACGCTTTTCCTAATGAGAACCTTATTTAATATCTATTTCTCCTCTACGCCATGCCAATGCATTTTAGGCCTCCTATGTCACGGGTGTAAACACGACACAAGTAAGGACTCGAAGGGAGTATTTTGGATCATGCCCACGTGATAAGCCTAAGACTTTGGTCAAAATATGAAATAACCGGAAATACGCTATTTTGGGATTGACTGTGCAGATCTTTTATCTGGGTTGGGAAGCAAGGATTTTGCTTGCAAAGGATATTAGTTCTCTTCGAGTGGTTCAGTTAATAAAATGACAGCATGGCGGCGTGCGTATAGCCATAGACAATCACACTTTTACGAAAGCGTACGATTACACACATGCTAGAACGCATGCACTTTGCGCACGCTAGCATATTAGCAAGAGCGCAAAATATACACGCACCAGACCAATGTACGTACACACAAGTATATACACGCCAGCAGTATACGTACGCACGCACACTCGCACACAGGCATGCGCACACACACACACACACGTGCGCGTGTGTGCGCGTGTGTGTGCATTACGTGTGCGAGCGCGCGCGCGCGTGAGTCTGCCTGCACTGTTATGAATGTTTAAGTGTCATTGTGCATGATTCTTTGCGTGTGTTTGTGTTCATCTGCTTGTCTGTTAGTCTGTAAACCGTCCAGCCAGCCAGTTAGCCTGCCTCTCTCTCTCTCTCTCTCTCTCTCTCTCTCTCTCTCTCTCTCTCTCTCTCTCTCTCTCTCTTCCCCTCGCTCTCTGTCTCTGTCTCTCTGTCTCTGTCTGTCTCTGTCTGTCTCTCTCTCTCTCTCTCTCTCTCTCTCTCTCTCTCTCTCTCTCTCTCTCATACCGCAACGAGACAAGTGTTCGGCTGGAACATTAAATCAAGGAGCCATTTTGGGGAGTAATGTAGCGGACACGATTGCGGGAGTTTCGTCCAGAGCACGTCGCAGCTGTCTCGGTGCGGCTACTCCACCAGCCGAGCAAGAGGAAAGTGCGACCTGTGCCCATCCACCCCGTCGTCGGCAGCAGCCCTGGCGCTCCAAGATTAGGTAATTGGCGAGACGGACACTTATGAACTTTTTCGATTTCCGCAAATCGCGTACCAAGACTTGGTGTCGAAGTCTTGATCCCCCACCCCCAACCCCCCACCCCCGACTGTTTTGTTTTCCGTTTGAGTAATTTACATCATATTGTAATAGGCCGGTGGCCTGAACAATAAACTTTTCGTTCGTACGTTCGTTCTCTCTCTCTCTACCCTCTCTCTCCACCCTCTCTCTCTCTCCCCCCTCTCTTTCTTTCTCTCTCTCCCCTCCCCCCTTCTCTATCCCTCTTCCTTCGTCCCTCCCTCCTTCCCTCCCTCCCCCTCTCTCTCTCTCTCTCTCTCTCTCTCTCTCTCTCTCTCTCTCTCTCTCTCTCTCTCTCTCTCTCTCTCCCTCCCTCTCTCTCTCCTCTCTCTCCCCTCTCTCTTCCCCTCGCTCTCTGTCTCTGTCTCTGTCTGTCTGTCTGTCTGTCTGTCTGTCTGTCTGTATGTCTGTATCTCTCTCTCTCTCTCTCTCTCTCCATCCCTCTCTCTCTCCTCTCTCTCCTCTCTCTCTTCCCCTCGCTCTCTGTCTCTGTCTCTCTCTGTCTCCCTCTGTCTCTCTCTGTCTCTCTCCGTCTCTCTCTCTCCTCTCTCTCCCCTCTCTCTTCCCCTCGCTCTCTGAATTTGTCTCTCTGTCTCTCTCTCTGTCGCTCTCTGTCTGTCTGTCTGTCTGTCTGTCTGTCTGTCTGTCTGTCTGTCTCTCCCTCCCTGCCTCCCTGCCTCCCTGCCTCCCTCCCTCCCTCCCTCCCTCCCTCCCTCCCTCCCTCCCTCCCTCCCTCCCTCCCTCCCTCCCTCCCTCCCTCCCTCCCTCCCTCCCTCCCTCTCTCTCCCCTTTCTCTTTCATTCTCTCTCTCTCTCACTCTCTCTCTCTCTCTCACTCTCTCTCCCCCCTCCTCCCCCCTCTCTCTCTTACCCCTCCTCTCTCTCTCTCTCTCTCTCTCTCTCTCTCTCTCTCTCTCTCTCTCTCTTTCTCTCTCTCTCGCTCTCCCCGCCACTCTCTCTCCTCACCTTTTCTCTCTCTTTCTTTCTTTCTCTCCCCCCTTCTCTGTCTCTCCTCCCCCCCCCCTCTCTCTCTCTCCCTCTCTCTCTCTCTCTCTCTCTCTCTCTCTCTCTCTCTCTCTCTCTCTCTCCTCCTCCTCTCTCTCTCTCTTCCCCCTCTCTCCCCTCTCTCTCTCGCCCCTCTTTTTCTTTCTCTCGCCCCCTCTCTCCCTCTTTCTCTCCCCCCCCCTCTCTCTCCCCTCCTCCTCTCCCCCCCTCTCTCTCTCCCCTATCTCTTTCTCTCCCTTCTCCCTCTCTCCCCCCTCTCTTTCTCTCTCTCTCTCTCTCTCTCTCTCTCTCTCTCTCTCTCTCCCCTCTCTCTTCCCCCCCTCTCTCTCTCCCCCCCTCTACCTCTCTCCCCCCTCTCTCTCTCCCGCCCTCTCCCCCCCCCCCCTCTCTCTCTCTCTCTCTCTCTCTCTCTCATACCGCAACGAGACAGGTGTTCGGCTGGAACATTAAATCAAGGAGCCATTTTGGGGAGTAATGTAGCGGACACGGTTGCAGTAAGGTGAACATAATTATGTTCTCCAATCAACCATATCGCTAGTTTATTCAAAATGTTGATGTTAACTAGTAGGGAAACACAGACCCAACGATTTTCAGTCCTGGCCCCCCGGGCGCGCTGCAGGAGTCTATTTTGAGTTGTATACATATTCAACGTATTAATGATTTCTCTAATATTCGAACAATGAGCAAACCACCCCTAGACATCTACATCATAGCGGACGTGCCTGGCATAGTTTAAACAGCACAGGTGTCAAATGCGTCTCTACAACAAAACAACCACTTCTCATTGGCTTGTGGAGTCGTCTTGGAGATAACGAAACAAATCCGGAGCTATTTATTGAGGACCTCCTTACTATTCAGTCGCAAGCTTCGACTCATTACTCCCAGACCGTTACCTGTCCCAGGTATGTCTGTAATTGTTTTCCATGATCACAGGATACTTTATCTTTCACTCCCTTTAGCTCAACAAATAGGAATGTTTTTCACTAATTTGTTTTCTTCCCAATCCTTTATCAAATTGTTTGTGTTCTAATATGTTTCTTACTCGAGCTCCTTAACTTAATGTTTGTGTATTTCCCTCTAGAACCACCATTTTTTGACACTTTTTGTGGGATTGTTGTTTGTCATTTTATTCTTGTCCGCGTTTCATCCGTCAGATTTTAAGTCGACCAAACAGAAACTGTGTTTGATGACTTCTTACCCACACAGGGAACGTAATGTACGTACGCACACGAAAAAGTCAAACATAAAAATAAGAATGTTCAAAATGATCTAAAGCAGCGTTATTTGAGGCATGTTTCTAATCACATATAAGGACAAATCAAGGGCGTTTGTGGACAATACAAGCCTCTTTACGAGAGACGAACACATTGGAAGAGAGTTTACAGGGACAATATATGAATCCATGATTGTCAATGGAGAATGAAGCGTCTTCTCTCACAGTCAATGTCTCTGTGGCGGACAAGTGGTTAATGAACATAAGTCAGAAGGTCCTGTGTGTGAGGGGTGATATTGATTGGCTGACTTCTGTTGGTACCTTGCTCTGCGGCGTTTTTGTTCAGTTGTCCACTCTGTCCCTGTCTCACTCTGTCTCTCTCTCTGTCTCTCTCTGTCTCTCTCTCTGTCTCTCTCTGTCTCTCTCTGTCTCTCTCTGTGTCTTTCTTTCTCTCTCTTCTCGGTCTCTGTCTCTCTCTCTGTCTCTCTCTCTGTCTCTATCTCTGTCTCTCTCTCTTTCTCTCTCTCTCCCTCTCTCTCTCTCCCCGCCCCTCCCTCTCCTCACCTTCTCTCTCTCTTTCTTTTTTTCTCTCCCCCCTCTCTCTCTCCCTCTTCTCCCTCTCTTTCTCTCTCTCTGTCTCTCTCTCTGTCTCTGTCTCTGTCTCTGTCTCTCTCTCTCTCTCTCTCTCTCTCTCTCTCTCTCTCTTCCCCCTCTCTCTCTCGCCCCTCTTTCTCTTTCTCTCCCCCCCTTTTTCTCTCCCCTCCTCCTCTCCCCCCCCCCTCTCCCCGCCTCTCTCTCTCCCCTATCCCTTTCTCTCCCTTCTCCCTCTCTCCCCCCTCTCTTTCTCTCTCTCTCTCTCTCTCTCTCTCTCTCTCTCTCTCCCTCTCTCTCCCCCCTCTCTCTTCCCCCCCTCTCTCTCCCCCCTCCTCTCTCTCTCCCCCCCCCTCCTCTACCTTTTCCCCCCCTCTCTCTCTCCCCCTCTCTCTCCCCCTTCTCTCCCCCCCCTCTCTCTCTCTCTCTCTCTCTCTCTCTCTCTCTCTCTCTCTCTCTCTCTCTCATACCGCAACGAGACAGGTGTTCGGCTGGAACATTAAAACAAGGAGCCATTTTGGGGAGTAATTTAGCGGACACGATTGCAGTAAGGTGAACATAATTATGTTCTCCAATCAACCATATCGCTAGTTTATTCAAAACGTTGATGTCAACGAGTGGGGAAACACAAAACCCAACGGTTTTCAGTCCTGGCCCCCCGGGCGCTGCAGGAGTCTATTTTGAGTTGTATACATATTCAATGTATGAATGATTTCTCTAATATTCGAACAATGAGCAAACCACCCCTAGACATCTACATCATAGCGGACGTGCCTGGCACAGTTTAAACAGCACAGGTGTCAAATGCGTCTCTACAACAAAACAGCCACTCCTCATTGGCTTGTGGAGTCGTCTTGGAGATAACGAAACAAATCCAGAGCTATTTATTGAGGACCTCCTTACTATTCAGTCGCAAGGCTCGACTCATTACTCCCAGACCGTTACCTGTCCCAGGTATGTCTGTAATTGTTTTCCATGATCACAGGATACTTTATCTTTCACTCCCTTTAGCTCAAGCAAATAGGAATGTTTTTCACTAATTTGTTTTCTTCCCAATCCTTTATCAAATTGTTTGTGTTTTAATATGTTTCTTACTCGAGCTCCTTAACTTAATGTTTGTATATTTCCCTCTAGAACCACCATTTTTTGACACTTTTTGTGGGATTGTTGTTTGTCATTTTATTCTTGTCCGCGTTTCATCCGTCAGATTTTAAGTCGACCATACAGAAACTGTGTTTGATGACTTCTTACCCACACAGAGAACGTAATGTACGTACGCACATAAAAAAGTCAAACATAAAAATAAGAATGTTCAAAATAATCTAAAGCAGCGTTATTTGAGGCATGTTTCTAATCACATATAAGGACAAATCAAGGGCATTTGTGGACAATACAAGCCTCTTTACGAGAGACGAACACATTGGAAGAGAGTTTACAGGGAGAATATATGAATCCATGATTGTCAATGGAGAATAAAGCGTCTCTCTCTCTCTCTCTCTCTCTCTCTCTCTCTCGCTCGCTCGCTCGCTCGCTCTCTCTCTTTCTCTCTCTCTCTTTCTCTCTCTCTCTTCTCTCTCTCTCTCTCTCTCTCTCTCTCTCTCTCTCTCACCCTCCCTCCGCTCCTCTGTCTCTAATAGGGTCTGAAGAAGTGTGCAGGACATGATACCTTACGGTTACCTCTTTATCTGAGCTCCACAGAAAAGGCATTAAATACAATGGCAGAAAAAGTCACTATCGTGGAAAACATTAAAAAGTAATATGCTGTTTTAACAAAATTCTAAACAATGAACTCACCTCACTAGTCGCTATACATTCTAAAAGTCATAGGAATTCATTTACTAAGAATGTTTTCTTTTGCCGAACAAGTTTTAAAACTAATAGGAATTGATTTACTGAGAATGTTCTCTTTGCCAAACGAGTTGTACTACTCTGTCATAAGAAAATTTTAAAAAAAGATTTATTGACAGACATCATAATTACTACACCAAAACATTATCAGCATCATTTTTCTGACAACATCTTTACTTAATCATAGTCACTGCATCCTTCTCATCCTTGTCATCATCACAACATCATAACCGTATCAGTACTATCACATTACCATCGATAGCATTATTATTACCATCCCAACTCCATCATAATCACATCATATCACCAAAAAAGGTCTTGCCATCATGTAATCATCATAACACATCATCATCGTCATTACAGTAACATTACCACCTCGAAGCCTGCTGCCTCTCTCTGTCTCTATAAAAGATTATAACAATGGGGGATCAAAGTATATCCATACACGTTTACACAACTACACCTACATAAATGCACACACAATACATGTATCCGTACCTACTCCTTCCATGAAAAGGACCAAATGGGAAGGAGTAACACAGATTTTAGAGGACTTCAATCTTACATCTGCATACATATCAAAGAACAACAAAAAACAAAACAACGCAAGACATCTTGTCAAATACACATAGCTGCAGTATGTCAGACCTGCTACTTCCAGATCAGAAGAATTAGTTCTATCAGAAAATTTCTCACAGTAGATGCTACTAAAACTCTGGTCACTTCCTGCGTTCTGTCCAGATTAGATTATTGCAACTCTCTTTTGATAGGCTGCCCTGACTCTACTCTCCAACCTCTGCAGAAAGTCCAACACTGTGCTGCCCGCCTCATTTTTAGAGCGCGTCACCGGCAACCCTGCACTCCTCTCATGAAAGATCTCCACTGGCTGCCTGTTTCTGAACGTATCAAGTATAAGACTGCATGTCTCTGCTACAACATCATCTCTGAATCTGCACCTGCCTATCTCTCTGATCTGGTCTCTCTGTACACCCCTTCTCGCTCACTCCGCTCTTCTGCTGACACCAGACTCCTCCGCCAAGGTCGCTTCAAGCGCAGAACTCATGGCTTTCGCTCTTTCTCATACTATGGCCCTCAACTGTGGAATTCTCTCCCTCACAATATCCGACACTCTACCTCCATCTCTTCCTTCAAATCCAACCTCAAAACCTACCTTTTTCAGCAATATTACTTGTGAATTCGTTAGAATCCTGCCGCAACCCCCCCCCCCCTCCTCTACCCCCACGTACATCTTGACATCTGTGTAAATATTTGTATAGTATATTGTCAGTCTGACTGTGTACATCTGAATGCATGTGTTTGACTATGACTGGATGACTAAATGTATAGACTGTGTATTGTATGTTTATTTTGTATATGTATGTATATATGTTACGCGCTTAGAACCTCGGGAAAGGCGCTTTATAAATACAATAAATTATTATTATATATCAAATGGTCCATCATAAATTGGCATGTACAAAATGAAATTACCACCTAAACAGTACAACACACACACACACACACACACACACACACACACACACACACACACACACACACACACACACACACACACACACACACACACTTCATTGCGACCAGTAACTGCAATGACGAAGTGAAGCTTCACACGAGACAAATATATATGACATGAGACATCTCTCTTTTTTCGTTCAGTGCAACTTTTTTCAACATACGCCTTTCGGCTGAATTCACTGAGAATGTTCTCTTTTGCAGAACGAATTGTAATACTCATAGGAATTCCTTTACTGAGAAAGTTCTCTTTGAAGAGCATGAGTTCTAAGAGCCATTGAAATTCATTTACCGATAATGTTTTCTTTGCTGAGGATGAGATCACTGAGAACGTTCTCTTTGCTGAATAAGTTCTAAGACTCATAAGAATTCATTCCCTGAGAACGTTCTCTCCACAGAGGATGCGTTCTAAATATCAGAAGAGTTCACTGAGAATGTTCTCTTTGCAGACAATGGGTTCTACACTGGTGTGTGTCGTCGGGCTGCTGCTGGTATTGGTCTCCTTGTCACAAGGAGTGTACGGTACTGGTGAGTACGCCGATTTCACTACCTGTTACAAGTCGTCCTCTGAGTCTAGGGGTATGTTAATTAATCAATAGTTGGATGAGGCCATTCTGAACACAGAGATAGTATCTCTGATACAGGTTGGTCACGTGACTTCGGCTCCACATTCCAATGGTTTTACCAATCACAATTCAACATGATCAAAAGACCATCGAGAGTAAAAAGATACGATTCTATTTCACTCCAATTATTTATCCCGATAGATAAACACAAATTTGGTGTTCTAATAAAACTAATCTATGAGATTTTCAGGAAATCATTTGAGAACTACTTTTAGCGCGAACGTCGTCTATAAGGTTGCAAACTGCCGTGAGCACGTGCGATTTTGTGTATACACGTGTATACACAATCTTTGGAACTAGTAATAGTATAAACAAGCGAAACAGATTCCTATCGCTCCGGGCTGGTGACGTGAATCTATGGTTATACTCTCGCCAGTAAATGCTTTCTGGCCGGAACCTGTGGTCTAACTACCTTCACACTGTTTGACTAGCTGCTGAAGTGGACACTTCGATCATTCGTGTATCGACTGATGGTAAGTGATTTAACCTAAATTCCGTTGCTAACTGAAAATCGGTGGATATAGGGAAAAAGGAGGGAAGGGTGTGCGGGAAGGGGAGATCAAGATACTCGTCTGAACACCTCCCACCTCCCCACAGTCCAGTCTGAAATGACTGAATTATCCAAACACAACACACCATGCATCTAGAACTAAGATTTTACTCACTGTTGTCTGTGTTGAACGTTGATCGAGTGAAGTTTCTTCTGTAGGAATCCGTCCGATTCCAAACTTCGATATCATCGGAGAGCTCAGAAGCAGTTTTTCTAAGTTTAATCCTTCTAAGCATACATTGAATTAATGATTCCTCATCAGTAAAAGCACTCAGCGGGTGTCTGGGTGTATAGCCATAGGTCCAAACGATTATCATTATGCAGACGGGATTGGTTGCCTTACTCACACGATGAAGTATAATTGTTGCTGTTGTATTCAAAGTCCTTATAACAAGTAGAGTTCACACTATTACACTCTTGTGATTCGAATTTTACCGCATACAAGTCTTACATTTATGGGAAATCGATGTTTAGAAAACGAATTGACGAAAAGATGGCTGCCAGTATCCGTGTGTATCACAACAAGCGGAGGAATACACTCAACGATGTTGTATGCCATTCAGCATGGCCGAGGCTGTGTTCCGAACGGTGGTATGCATGTTATGGAAGAATTAAGGCTATCACGTGACCAACCTGTTGCTGAGACTGTATTGACAGTCTCAGCCACGCTGAATGGGATGAGGCCTGACTTGCACACATAACAGTCACTGCCTTCATTCGCGCTGTCTCTTTCTCTCAAAACCAGAAGAAGAGGTCATGAGAAATCAATTAATAATGATTTAATCAAATAATGGCAAACTATGATATCTTCATGCAAAAATCAAGCATGCACGAGAAGAATATTTAGTAATAGGCCAGCCTTAATTAATGAATGTTAAAGTTTATCCTCAGTTCCACTTGGATGACTTATCTCATGTGTCTATTGAAATCGCTCACCGAATGTTCGTCGATGAAACAATGTTCATATAACACGAGTTCACTGACTTTCAAGTCCAGAATTTGCAGGGGAAGGTAGAGGTTCACAGTTACCGCTGAAGGGATAGCGGCAGCAGCAGCACTGGTGGGCAGGCGTCTCTGATACGAGTTACAGGGACAGAACTCGTCTCTGGTCACAGCAAAAGGGGTGACGGCAGCAGCGTTGATGGTCAGGCACCTCTGAGACGAGTTGAAGGGAATACTCTGTCTCAGCAGGGACTTCGGGGCGAGCCTTGTGCTCCGCTTGCGTGTTCAGTCCGAAGTGAAGAGGCGACCGGTCCTCGTTGCTTTTGATGAACTCCAATGCTGAGGGGAAGAGCCACTCATGTTGCGACACGTCGTGGTGACCTGTTGACTCCACCCCCAGATTGGGAGGCAGCTGCGGTCTCAGACTACAATCCAGAATTGTTGCTGACTCCCCTTAATTAACTATTATCTGGGGACTGATGTGCTAGCCTCTGACAGGACTCTGACAGGACGCTTCCTTAATGTCCGACATGCCATTCTCGGCTGCACGGGGATATTTGGGAAACCGTCACATAGGAATGTTTATTACCAAACCACGGCTACCCCCTGGCTGGATTCACAGTTGTGGCCTATATAACAATCACTGCCCTCTCTATTCCTTCCCTTCCACTGACTCTAACTTCAAAGTGGCTGGGTTCACAGATGGGGCCTGGATAACAATCGCTGCCCTCTCTATTCATTCCCTTGATTCGCTTGGCTGGATTCACAGATGGGGGACCATCACACTACCCTACCTCAAAACAGAGCCTCTTTCTCCTCACACTCTCAACTCACACAATCCAAACTTGTTTCATGTTGTTGACAAAAGATCGATGTTTCTGCACATGTGTTTGATGCTCAATAAATCTTCTTCAATTTTGATATTTTTCATGTTTTGCGCGAAAGATTGAATGCTGTCAGTGAGAGAAAGTGTGACATGAAAATTGGCTGCGGTGTAAAGTTGAGTTAAGACGAATGCTAACCTCTAATTTGACTAACAATTATGGTTTTATTTCATTTCTTCTTGACCTAGGAGCAAAAATATCATTAATACTTGGATGTTGAAGCTGCAATAAAGTTTTTGTGTTGAATAGTTTATCTTTTGTGGCTCTTTTACTGAATGAGTGGTGGTGTCAAGTTAAGATGAGACTCCAAACTGTCTTCTTCAAATACAACTAAACTAAAGATTGCATTCAGTTTTTCTTTTCTGTACAGTTTAGACATCACCTAATGCATCATATTTATGTGAAATGAAGAGTGTATCATTACTGTATCAGAAAGTTTATTTTGAAATATTTGTGTCACACCAATACTCAGCACCTCTGTACTCTTGACCAAGTACGTGCGTGCTTGACAGACCAGTAGCGAGCGAGCATTTTGCACTCTACTGCAGCTTGCACTTTATTTGAAGTCTGACTTCAAAGTAATATGCCTTGTTTTGCCTGATGGTTATACTGGTATGAATCTCAGTTTGACATTAGCAACAAAGTACAAAGTTATTTGTGGCAACTGTAGTTCAAACTCTCCACGACAGTTTCCTGAATAACATGCACAGACACTTATATATCTTGTCGGCTTTTACCTCTTGTTGAGTGAAAAATCTCAACACACTGGTGGATGTTTATATTGTGCATATGTGTATATGTATGTATGTGTGCATGCGCGCGCGCGTGTGTGTGTGTGTGTGTGTGTGTGTGTGTGTGTGAATGCGGACGCTACTGCGTGTGCGCACGCGTGCGTACATGTTCGCTAGCACGTGAGTGTGCATAGATGATTCTTGTCAGCAATGATAGCAAACCAGACTGAAAGGTTTTTGGTGATGTGGTTCATCTGTCAGACAGGAGGCGATGCTCAAACTAATATCATTTTCATGTGTGTGTTGCAGAGACCAGCACATTAACAGTAGAGACATCTTCGACAGACTCCACTGCCACAATCACCACGGTTACAGCAACCCCCACAGCTACGGACACGACAACAACCTCCCAAGCTACGACCACTACAACAACCCCCACAGCTACGGACACGACAACAACCTCCCAAGCTACGACCACTACAACAACCCCCACAGCTACGGACACGACAACAACCTCCCAAGCTACGGGCACTACAACAACCCCCACAGCTACGGACACGACAACAACCTCCCAAGCTACGACCACTACAACAACCTCCCCAGCTACGGACACGACAACAACCTCCCCAGCTACGACCACTACAACAACCTCCCCAGCTACGGGCACTACAACAACCTCCCAAGCTACGGGCACTATAACAACCTCCCAAGCTACTGGCACTACATCAACCTCCCAAGCTACGGGCACTACAACAACCTCCCAAGCTACGGGCACTACAACAACCTCCCAAGCTACGGGCACTACAACAACCTCCCAAGCTACGGGCACTACATCAACCTCCCAAGCTACGGGCACTACAACAACTACGAGCACCTCGTCCTCAACAATACAGCCATCTAGTGCTTCCTCCAACATGGAAAGTACCACCAACAGCAACACCACACCCACCACCACCACCACCGCCACTCCTAGAAACTCCTCTACCGTCTTGACCATGTCCAGTTTCATTGTTTTCGTCATCGTCTTTATATCTGCCATTTACCTTCCTTGATGAAAGAACAACCGTGTCGCGCTTGCAGAGGGAAAAGAATGTGTGTGTGTTTTGCATCTGTTCAGCAAAGTACCTTCTCTCCTCTAGATAAAAGATGCTACATTCATGAACATACGGATCAAGTACACTGTCCAATGTCCTCAGTCTTACGACGGTGCGTTGAAAAGTAGAGTTCGCCACGCTCCGCTGCGGCCGCCATGGCATGTTAAAGCGGCCAGATGTTAAATCAAGGGCTAAAATAAATTGTTTCATTCCGGTCACACGACCAACCCTAAATTTTGTATCCGACACAATACTTTTTTCCGCTGCTAGAAACACACACACGCACGCACGCACGCACGCACAAGCACACACACACACACACACACACACACACACACACACACACACACACACACACGAACGCACAATCAGAGATACACATTCACACATACACACACAGAGACAGACAGACACATACACATACACACATATACACGCACAAGCAGAGATACACACACACACACACACGCACACACAGACATATATATACATACACACAAAAGCGCGTGCACACACACAAAAGCGCGTGCACACACACACACACACACACACACACACACACACACACACACACACACACACACACACACACACAATGTGTAAATTCTTCACATGAATCATTGATCTTTAATTACATTTGACGTTTACGAAACATCGTTTTCCTAGTGTACGAAACATGTTTTTTCATATATGAAACGTCGCTTTCACGTGTCTACAAAACGGCAGCTTATCTTTGGACAATAAAAAAGTACCTACCTATCTATCCTATTTTTAGGGGGCCATGTTGCCACAAAAAAATTCGCGTAGTGATGATTTTTGTTCAGAAAAAGGTGTCAATTTTTTTTTACTCGCGTGCGTGTTGTGTATCTTACATGTATAGTTCCTCTGGTACTTTTGTTCACACATCTGTGTTGACTATCTCACTTTTCCAGTGAGATCTCTTGAGATTGTGGGAGTTCGAGTACCACGTGATGACACATAGCTTGCGATGCCCACATCGTTGTCACGTGTGATAGTTTGCACGCAGGTTAAGATGATTCATGCATGGGAAACATGATCACGGCAGTAATACATGCTGTGTGACGAAACCACATCTTCCTTTTTCGTTTTGGTACTGAGTGTCCAATCCTGATATTAAACGGGTTTTATCCCGTCCCCCCTTTTCAATCCCCACCCCCGCCCCTGCTCGTCTCTCCCCTCACCCCATCCCCTGCCCTTCCCCAGTCTGAGTTCTCAATAAACTGTTTTCCGAAATCCGTTCATAACTCTGTGTTGTTCATGCAATTCACAGGAACAGTTTGTTGTCTCTCACGGTCTCGGTACGACCAGTGACACCGACCTGGCGGACGGGAAGAACAATTAAACAGACAGACAGACAGACAGACAGACAGACAGGCAAGCAGACAGACACACAGACAGACACACAGACAGGCAGTCAGACACACAGACAGTCAGGCAGACACACAGACAGACAGTCACACAGACAGACATACACATAGACAGACAAACACATATACAGACAAACACATAGACAGACAAACACATAGACAGACAGACAGACAGACAGACAGAAAATGTGAAACATCCGAGTGCAGAAAAATAATTGTTGCTGAGCGAACTGTGTTGATTAAGCCAACTGGTCCAGATTGTGTGTGCGCGCGCGCGCACGTGTTTATGTGTGTGTGTGTGTGTGTATGTGTGTGAATGTGATTATGCTTGTGAGCGTGGGCATATATATACATGTATATGTGCATGGGTATGCATTTGTGTGCGTAAGAGAGCGATAAATAGTGCGCTCAAAAGCGAGCGAGCGAGCGCGAGAGCGAGAGCGAGATAGGGGGAGAGCGAGAGAGAGTGAGAGAGAGAGAGAGAGAGAGAGAGAGAGAGAGAGAGAGTGTGTGTGTGTGTGTGAGAGAGAGAGAGAGAGAGAAAGAGAGAGAGAGAAAGAGAGAGAGAGAGAGAGAGAGAGAGAGAGAAAGAGAGAGAGAGAGAAAGAGAGAGAGAGCGAGATAGGGGGAGAGCGAGAGAGAGTGAGAGAGAGAGTGTGTGTGTGTTTGTGAGAGAGAGAGAGAGAGAGAGAGAGAGAGAGAGAGAAAGAGAGAGAAAGAGAGAGACAGAGAGAGAAAGAGAGAGAGAGAGAAAGAGAGAGAGAGAGAGAGAGAGAGAGAGAGAGAGAGAGAGAGAGAGAGAGAGAGAGAGGAGGGGGCAAGGCACAGCTGACGGAAAACAGAACAATGTTGTTACATACCTTGAAATTTCAATATGTAGGCAAAGATCCATCTGAACTGATGTGTCAAAGTCGGCATCGCACACACATTGTCTTTCCTTGATGAACAATTAGACTCTTGGACACAGTGCTCTATGAAGAAGTACATAATGTGAGGAAATACTTTATGAAACTGAGAGGTTAGTCTAAAACATGACCACTTTCATGTAAACATAAATACCTCTTTCGACTATTCTATGTACTTGACTTAGCATTGTAGAGACAGAAAAACATGTTAGAGTTTTCAGTCCTCCAAATCACCATGGGTCCGAAATCTGAAACTTTTCTTTAGGGGCTGTACATTGCTGCTTCTCATCATCTGGGTCATTTCACTATGAGGCGAGAGAACGAAATTAAAGTGAGACTTTTCCCGCCTCTACGGAAACGTTTCTCAAGGACTTGGTCGCATCGTAACATGGAAAGTCCCAAGCGCACGCATCACTCTTTCTGCAGTGTGGATTTGTTGGCCAGGTGACTGTCCTTTTCGTCCCTAGTTAGCACATGGACATCGCAGGAAAGAATAAACACAACTTCTCATTAATTTTGTGTAAGTGTCTTCAGATGATGAAACCTGCTGGTAGAGGCTATGTGATGGCCGTTGATATAGAGCTAGTTCCACGTGAAACTTTCCAAGTACGGCAGCTGGTGTACCACACGTCCGTCTTTAGCGGAAACCCTTGGTCAAGTCGTGTGTAGCTCGCTTACAAAGGGTCAAAAGCCGTGAAAAACTTGCGCAGATAAATGCACTTGATCAGAAGTTGGCTTCCACGCAGCTTCTGTTGAATTCGGCCAACTAGTTTGCGAGTCTCGAGCATGAAAAGTAGTGTGTCGTTTCCAGTTGAGTTTTTTCAGCATCAGTCAGTTTAGCAATGGAAGTTGCATGGTGAGGCTGCAGGGGAAAAGCGATAACAGCTTCGGTAGATCCAACATCGTGCTCCTGTGGAGGCCGTTTCTGATACGCTGATATTGGACTCGTCAACCGTAGCTTGACTCATACAAAGGAATCGCTAGCAGGGTGGTGGGGTGCAAGGATGAGTTGGGGGTGGGGGATGGGGGATGGGGGGTGGGGTGGGGAGAGAAGGATATAATGCAACTGCACCCTAGGGAAGTTTTCTGCCGCCAAATACCACCCACCTCTCCTCCTTTGTTCGATCTTAGTAACCTAGCGAGGACCGAACAGCTGGGCTATCACAACGTGTACACACGTACCAGAAACAAATTAAAATTCCACCCCACCCTCAACCCCCAACCCTCACGCCCAACCCCTCCGAAGATTCTTGCGCTTGATGTGTGATGGTGCATGCATACTTGTATATATTTTTTTCGCGCTAGAAAGACTCTGGAATTAGTTATCATTTCAGTATTTGAAAAAAAATATCTGTGCAATGATCAAGACGACCCGCTGTTGCTTGGAATAAAATCTGACGAAACATTTCTGCCTGGTCTTCCACTGTTGTCGCTGAGTGTGCGTTGAGTGTGCGTTGAGTGTACGTTGAGAGTACGTTGAGGACACGTTGAGTGTACGTTGAGAGTACGCCGAGTTTACGCTGAGTGTACGCTGAGTTTACGCTGAGTGTGTGCTGAGTTTACGCTGAGTTTGCGCTGAATGTACGCTGAGTTTACGCTGAGTGTACGCTGAGTTTACGCTGAGCGTACGTTGAGTGTACATTGAGTGTACGTTGAATGTACGTTGAGTATACGTTGAGCGTACGTTCAGTGCACGGTGAGTGTACATTGAATGTACGTTAAATGTACGTTAAGTATACGTTGAGCGTACGATGAATGCACGTTGAACGCACGTTGAGTGTACGCAGGGTGTATGTTGAGTGTACGTTGCTTGTACGTTGAGTGTGCGTTGAGTGTACGCTGAGTGTACATTGAGTGTACGTTGAATGTACGTTAAGTATACGTTGAGCGTACGATGAATGCACGTTGAACGCACGTTGAATGCACGTTGAGTGTACGCAGTGTGTATGTTGAGTGTACGTTGCTTGTACGTTGAGTGTGCGTTGAGTGTACGTTGAGTGTACATTGAGTGTACGCTGACTGTACGTTGAGCGAACGTAGTCACTAGTGAGCCAACCAGGCGTGGCTGGCGAGGTCACCAAGCGCTTGCGACAGTTTTCTGTGAGGAACTTCTGGCAGCCGCAATTTGCATAAGGCCAGTGCGCCGGGGGTGCCATGTCATGCGAAATACGCCAGAGCGCCCCGGGCGCTCGTCTTATGCAACGCATGGTTATTTGAATGCATCCTGCATGGTCCAGGACTACAGCATCGATATCGACTGCGCAGCGGCCATTATTTATCTCTGTCGCTCTGTCTCTGTGTGTCTGTCTGTCCGTCCGTCCGTCCGTCCGTTCGTTCGTCCTGTCTGTGTGTGTGTGTCTAGCTGTGTGTCTGTCTGTCTGTCTGTCTGTCTGTCTAGTAGAAAAGAAGTAATGGAGACCTTTGTCCAACTACAATTTTTTTTTTATTCCAGAGCTTTCGGGGCCAAGTAGGCTCCTTCGTCAGTGAAAGGCTATGTGAACGTGTCTGCCCTAGTATCCGTACATACCTTTCTTTTCCCCGTCCAAATCTGACGTCGCACCACTGATGACGTAACGTCCGATGCCTAGCAACGAAATCTACCTGTATCACAAATTTTGTAGTTGGACAAAGGTCTCCATTACTTCTTTTCTACTCGCCTACGAGTCCAACACCGGCCTCCTGTTTTCAAGATAGACGATGTCTGTCTGTCTGTCTGTCTGTGTGACTGTGTGTCTGTCTGTGTGTCTGTCTGTGTGTATCTGTCTGTCTGTCTGTCTGTCCGTTCGTTCGTTCGTTCTGTCTGTGTGTGTGTGTCTGTCTGTGTGTCTGTCTCTGTGTGTGTGTGTGTGTGTGTGTCTGTCTGTCTGTGTGTCTGTCTGTCTTTCTGTGTGTCTGTCTGTGTGTCTGTCTGTGTGTCTGTCTGTATGTGTGTCTGTGTGTGTCTGTGTGTTCGTCCGTCCGTTCGTCCGTCCGTCCCTCCGTCTTGTCTGTGTGTGTGTGTGTGTGTGTATGTCTGTCTGTCTGTCTGTCTGTCTCTCACGCTCTCTGTCTATTTGTATATGCGTCCGAGTGTATGTGTGTGTCTCTCTGCCTGTCACTGTGTCTATGATCTGAATGTCTACGAGTATCTGCTTTTGTTTGTGCGCTTTTGTGCGATCGTATGTGTGTGTGTGTGTGAGCGTGTGTGTGAGCGTGCAAGCGGGTGCGTGTGTGCTTGTGTGTGCTTGTGTGTGTGTGTGTGCTTGTGTGTGTGTGCATGTGTGTGCGTGTGTGTGTGTGTGTTTGTGTATGTGTGCTTGTGTGTGTGTGTGTGTGTGTGTGCTTGTGTGTGTGTGGGTGTGTGTGTGTGTGTGTGTCCGTCCTTTCTCCTTTCCTCTATCTTTTTGTCTGTGTTTTAGTCTAACCGTCATTTACCCCCGCAGAAGATTTGATGATTGCGTAGCAGCAGAAATAAAAAAAATGTTGCCGTCTCTAGTGTGGTGAGTGTTTCTTCACCTACAGAAACACCAGCAAAATCAACTGAAGCAATCACTCGCAGCAGAGAGCATTTGCACTCCCGCCCAGGGGTAAAACCGTGTACCTGTGAAGGCGGTGATGGCGCACTATAGTACGATTAACCCTGGATGCGGCCATGCGGAGAGTGGAGATAGTGCTGGCAGTCTACCGTGTGGGTCCTATTTGTCAGTAACTTTGTCGTCACGTAGCCGTGAAGGATCAATCTTGGCGTAATGATCAGGGGGTAAAGTGTGAAGGGGTTTGAGCCCCAGACATGGATGGGTGGCGCGTAGCTAACTACACACTGTGCCTTCACCTTTACATATAACGGTATAGGTGTGGTGTATATAGCGACATCATCAATACATGGGTCTCAAAGGGCTTTACACTTCAGTTCCTGACCACGGGGCTGCTTGATCACCTCCTCACTGGCACCAGACGACGAACACATTGACAGACAGATGAAGCGCACACAGTCGGGCAGCAGCGCCAACTCCGCTCCCTGGGGAATGGTTCCAACCCGATGCTGGCTCAAGACCGCATTCAAGAGTTAATCACACTTTAATGTGTCATCGCTGCCCCTCTCATGTACACGGTTGTAGCTAGTATCGGCTGGGGAGAAACAACGTGAATTTTCAGCGACTTGCTCAAGGATGCAACTCTGGATCTGCGCAGCTGTGAACGCCGCACCCACTCGCCGCAAGCGACTGCAGGTCGAGCGCGCTAACCACTCAGCCGCAGAGCCATTCCTCCTCTGCCTGAAGTCGCCTATGTCATCACTACGTACACAGACAAGCGTGCAGAGACAAGTTCAGACGGGCTTCTCGAAGCGACACTCCTCATTCAAAGAAAGCAGTTACCCGTGAAGAGGCAAGCTGCTTAGAAACAGCATGAGCTCTTTTAAGTGCCTGCACAAGGATATATTAAATGTCCTCATGTATGAAAAGAAACAGGACGTAGAACCTTAACTGAAAAGGGTCTATCGATCTAGGAACAACATTCTCCACAGCATGAAAGCAGTTGCCCATGCGGAGATAGGCGAAAGAGAAGGAAAAAACCCCCACTTGAATTCTGTAAAGTGCCCCTGGTAGGAATATCAGTTTTCTTTTCTCTGCAAAGAAAAGGAGTATACAGACTCCGGCTGAGAGGATTTCACACTGGGGGAACAAAACAGCAAACAAGTAGAGGCACGAACGACAGTCATTATGGTCACACTCCGCCCGGTCAGCACGTGGTGTCTGTAAACAGAATCTCTCCAGTTGCAGACGTCGCCTGAGGTTTGACACTACTTCTGTCCATCACACACAGACTGTCTGGCAGTGTATTAGGAACTATACACACATGTACACATGTATACATTTTGCTTGAAACAGAAGGAAGCATGAAGTACTCGCTGCTCAAAATGTCCACTACGCCCAGGTGCCCCTTTGCTTTGAAATGTCCAATCAACTCTTCCTTTGTCCATGAAATCCACTCTGGAATTTGTCTCCCAACAATTGAAAATGTTATCTGAAAAACGAAGCTCAGCATGTGGGCAAAATACAAACAACAAACACACAGACACACACAAACACACACACACACAGACACAGACACAGACACAAACACACACACACACACGCGCGCGCGCGCGCGCGTGTCGGATGAGATAGCGAAACGATCACTCGTGCATTGAGTTTTGATGCGAGACCACGACACTCCCCGCAGGTGTGTTTTGTTTGCGTTGTAAGGTTTGAGTACTAGCTGTAAGTGTAAAAATGGTCAGTTATTAATATAATTGGTGATTTTAGTTGTAATGAAACTTTTTGTGTGTTTTAATGCCATTTTCTTGTCATCATCGACCCGATCTTACAAGTAATACATTACGCCGAGTGCGGGCAAGTTCGACTTGATGATAGTGAATTTTTGGTCCTCACCAGACCAGGGAAACGAAATTGTCAATTCAAACCAGAACTAAACAGTTATCTGCTGCTACTCATTCGAGCTTTACATGACACAGTACTGTTTTCCACCCCCACATACATGTACTTTGAGCGATCTAGTATTCAGTGCAGACGCTTCGAGAATGCAACCGGAACTGCCAGGTTCTACTTAACGCGTTGTTTTTCGACAGATCGCCGAGGATAACTCCTGCAGGGTACGTTAATGAGAATTTCCTATAGGCAGCATGTCAAAGCAAGCACCATGCATACATCTTTAGTTCTTGAAAAGAGTCTGGCTGATGAGGGGAGGGGGGAGGGGGGGGGGGGGGGGGGCATCGAGCGGGCGCCATTGTGTGTTACACTCGCAGTCTCCTGTATTCCTTCTTCACAACAACGTCTTACAACGCACTGAGAAAAATCTTTATGTTTCCTGTTTCAATGTCAGTATGAAAAGAGCAGTCGTGTTAGTTTAAACAGTGTTTCTTTCTTGTCGTGCTATCCGGCGTGAAATGCAAGACTAAGTGAATTGTTCCCGTAAGAGTTCATGCAGTGGGGGTTTTAGAATAAAGAAAAAAAACTCGAGTCACACACACACACACACACACACACACACACACACACACACACACACACACACACACACACACACACCATGCATCATTCAGTATTTATTTATATTAAAACATACTTTATTCATTATTGACGATTAATCTCCACTTACCCCTTCTCCTTTGGCAAGCAAATGTTGTGAGGGTGCTGGAATATACAAGAATATGGTGGTTTCTTCCACGTTATACGCCAGTCCTCACCATAAGGTCGATGTCTATCTACGTATGTAGGTGTGGGTTCTTGTAACGCACAAAACTTCACGCCTACGGGCATGCTCAATGCGCACATAGAAATTAAGTAAGCCATTAAAGAGATATGTTTTAAGTCCCCTCTTAAAATGAGAGAGTTTGGGGGACTTTCTAAGCAGTTCAGGAATGTTGTTCCAATAGCTGGGTCCCACAAAACTGAAAGATCGGCGGCCATAGTTACTATAGCCGTCGGTGTGGGACACAAATAAGTTTGTGAGTGAATGATCTTACACTTCTAATCGGTTTATATTCCTCGAGCAGCGCTCGCAGCTAGAGTGGAGCTGCACCTGAGACGCAGTTGAACACAGTGCAAATAACTTTGTGTTCAATACGACGCTGCACCGGGAGCGAATGAAGGCTTCTCAGAAATGGCGACACTTGGGCCATTCTTGGAGGGCGCGCAACAATTCTAGCACCGATGTTTTGAAGTTTCTGCAGACGCTGAAGTTGTTCTTGCGTGGCTCCTGCCAGAAAGCTGCTACAATAAACCAGGAAGGACAGGAGTAGCGTTATAATGAATGTCGAAACAGCTTTCTTGGAGAGACATTGTCTGATGCTAGCAATCCGACGCAGCTGCAGATGAGCAATCGATATCACATGGTGGATATGCTGAGTAAGAGTTACTTGGCTGTCGATGTGCAGATCCAGATACTTGACACTGCCGGAAAATTGCACTTTGGTCCCTGCGATGGTAATGTCCTTGTCTGGAATATTCTTGAGGTTTGTATTTTTATCAACAACAATTGCTTCTGTCTTCTCCTCGTTCAGTTTCAAAAAGTTGTTTGTCATCCAGATGTTTATGGCGCTGCAGCAGTCTTCTAGATCTGATTTTGCTTGGTTAAAATGAAGACTTTCGGGAGAAGAGGTTATGTATAGCATGGTGTCATTAGCATAGAGGTGGTGTGGGAGGGACATGGTGACTCTCAATCAGTGTACTCAAAAGTGATGTAGGCAGGGGGAACTTGTTTGAGGTATCGCGAGACGTCACTTTGAGCAGCTTCGAGGTGGTCTAGTCGGATCTCGATGATTGTAGAAAGCCTCCAAAATGTATATAAGGCGCGAATGCGGGCGTGTGAGTGAGAGTGCACAACAGAGACAGGTGAGAGCGCGAGAGGAAAGAAGAGTGCGAGAAGTACTCCTTAAGGAGTGATCGTCCACTATGGAATTGTGCCCTAGAGTGAGGTGTACTCCAGAGAGTACACACGTGAGATACAGCGATCTAGGAGAGACTACACACGTGAGATACAGCGTTCTAGGAGAGAGTACACACGTGAGATACAGCGTTCTAGGAGAGACTACACACGTGAGATACAGCGTTCTAGGAGAGACTACACACGTGAGATACAGCGTTCTAGGAGAGAGTACACACGTGATATACAGCGTACTAGGAGAGAGTACAGACGTGAGATACAGCGTTCTAGGAGAGAGTACACACGTGAGATACAGCGTTCTAGGAGAGAGTACACACGTGATATACAGCGTTCTAGGAGAGAGTACACACGTGAAATACAGCGTTCTAGGAGAGTACACACGTGAAATACAGCGTTCTAGGAGAGAGTACACACGTGAAATACAGCGTTCTAGGAGAGAGTACACACGTGAAATACAGCGTTCTAGGAGAGAGTACACACGTGAAATACAGCGTTCTAGGAGAGAGCACACACGTGAAATACAGCGTTCTAGGAGAGAGTACACACGTGAAATACAGCGTTCTAGGAGAGACTACACACGTGAGATACAGCGTACTAGGAGAGAGTACAGACGTGAGATACAGCGTACTAGGAGAGAGAACAGACGTGAGATAACAGCGTTCTAGGAGAGAGTACACACGTGAGATACTGCGTACGTACTAGGAGAGAGTACATACGTGAGATACAGCTTTCTAGGAGAGAGTACACACGTGAGATACAGCGTACTAGGAGAGAGTACACACGTTACATACAGCGTACTAGGAGAGAGTACACACGTGAGATACAGCGTACTAGGAGAGAGTACACACGTTAGATAACAGAGTACTAGGAGAGAGTACACACGTGAGATATAGCGTACTAGGAGAGAGCACACACGTGAGATACAGCGTACTAGGAGAGAGTACACACGTGAGATACAGCGTACTAGGAGAGAGCACACACGTGAGATACAGCGTACTAGGAGAGAATACACACGTGAGATACAGCGTTCTAGGAGAGAATACACACGTGAGATACAGCGTACTAGGAGAGAATACACACGTGAGATACAGCGTTCTAGGAGAGAGTACACACGTGAGATACAGCGTTCTAGGAGAGAGTACACACGTGAGATACAGCGTTCTAGGAGAGAGTACACACGTGAGATACAGCGTACTAGGAGAGAGCACACACGTGAGATACAGCGTACGTACTAGGAGAGAGTACACACGTGAGATACGGCTTTCTAGGAGAGAGTACAGAGGTGAGATACAGCGTACTAGGAGAGAGTACACATGTGAGATACAGCGTACTAGGAGAGGGTACACACGTGAGATACAGCGTACTAGGAGAGAGTACACACGTGAGATACAGCGATCTAGGAGAGAGTACACACGTGAGATACAGCGTACTAGGAGAGAGTACACACGTGAGATACAGCGTACTAGGAGAGACTACACACGTGAGATACAGCGATCTAGGAGAGAGTACACACGTGAGATACAGCGTACAAGGAGAGAGTACACACGTGAGATACAGCGTACTAGGAGAGAGTACACAGGTGAGATACAGCGATCTAGGAGAGAGTACACACGTGAGATACAGCTTTCTAGGAGAGAGTACACACGTGAGATACAGCGTACTAGGAGAGAGTACACACGTGAGATACAGCGTTCTAGGAGAGAGTACACACGTGAGATACAGCGTTCTAGGAGAGAGTACTCACGTGAGATACAACGTTCTATACACGTGAGATACAGCGATCTAGGAGAGAGTACACATGTGAGATACAGCGTACTAGGAGAGAGTACACACGTGAGATACAGCGTTCTAGGAGAGACTACACACGTGAGATACAGCGTTCTATACACGTGAGATACAGCGTACTAGGAGAGAGTACACACGTGAGATACAGCGTTCTAGGAGAGAGTACACACGTGAGATAACAGCGTTCTAGGAGAGACTACACACGTGAGATACAGCGTACTAGGAGAGAGTACACACGTGAGATACAGCGTACTAGGAGAGAGTACACATGTGAGATACAGCGTTCTATACACGTGAGATACAGCGTACTAGGAGAGAGTACACACGTGAGATACAGCGTACTAGGAGAGAGTACACACGTGAGATAACAGCGTACTAGGAGAGACTACACCCGTGAGATACAGCGTTCTAGGAGAGAGTACACACGTGAGATATAGCGTTCTAGGAGAGACTACACATGTGAGATACAGCGTACTAGGAGAGACTACACACGTGAGATACAGCGTTCTAGGAGAGAGTACACACGTGAGATACAGCGTTCTAGGAGAGACTACACACGTGAGATACAGCGTTCTAGGAGAGAGTACACATGTGAGATACAGCGTACTAGAAGAGAGTACACACGTGAGATACATCGTTCTAGGAGAGAGTACACACGTGAGATATAGCGTTCTAGGAGAGACTACACACGTGAGATACAGCGTACTAGGAGAGAGTACACACGTGAGATGCAGCGTACTAGGAGAGAGTACACACGTGAGATACAGCGTACTAGGAGAGAGTACAGACGTGAGATACAGCGTACTAGGAGAGAGAACACACGTGATATACAGCGTACTAGGAGAGAGTACACACATGAGATACAGCGTACTAGGAGAGACTACACACGTGAGATACAGCGTACTAGGAGAGACTACACACGTGAGATGCAGCGTACTAGGAGAGAGTACACACGTGAGATACAGCGTACTAGGAGAGAGTACACACGTGAGATATAGCGTACTAGGAGAGACTACACACGTGAGATACAGCGTTCTATACACGTGAGATACAGCGTACTAGGAGAGAGTACACACGTGAGATACAGCGTGCTAGGAGAGAGTACACGCGTGAGATACAGCGTGCTAGGAGAGAGTACACACGTGAGATACAGCGTACTAGGAGAGAGTACACACGTGAGATACAGCGATCTAGGAGAGAGTACACACGTGAGATACAGCGTTCTAGGAGAGAGTACACACGTGAGATACAGCGTACTAGGAGAGAGTACTCACGTGAGATACAGCGTTCTATACACGTGAGATACAGCGTACTAGGAGAGAGTACAGACGTGAGATACAGCGTACTAGGAGAGACTACACACGTGAGATACAGCGTACTAGGAGAGACTACACACGTGAGATACAGCGTGCTAGGAGAGAGTACACACGTGAGATACAGCGTGCTAGGAGAGAGTACACACGTGAGATACAGCGTACTAGGAGAGAGTACACACGTGAGATACAGCGATCTAGGAGAGAGTACACACGTGAGATACAGCGTTCTAGGAGAGAGTACACACGTGAGATATAGCGTACTAGGAGAGACTACACACGTGAGATACAGCGTACTAGGAGAGAGTACACACGTGAGATACAGCGTGCTAGGAGAGAGTACACACGTGAGATACAGCGTGCTAGGAGAGAGTACACACGTGAGATACAGCGTACTAGGAGAGAGTACACACGTGAGATACAGCGATCTAGGAGAGAGTACACACGTGAGATACAGCGTTCTAGGAGAGAGTACACACGTGAGATACAGCGTACTAGGAGAGAGTACTCACGTGAAATACAGCGTTCTATACACGTGAGATACAGCGTACTAGGAGAGAGTACAGACGTGAGATACAGCGTACTAGGAGAGACTACACACGTGAGATACAGCGTACTAGGAGAGACTACACACGTGAGATACAGCGTGCTAGGAGAGAGTACACACGTGAGATACAGCGTGCTAGGAGAGAGTACACACGTGAGATACAGCGTACTAGGAGAGTACACACGTGAGATACAGCGATCTAGGAGAGAGTACACACGTGAGATACAGCGTTCTAGGAGAGAGTACACACGTGAGATACAGCGTACTAGGAGAGAGTACACACGTGAGATACAGCGTTCTATACACGTGAGATACAGCGTACTAGGAGAGAGTACAGACGTGAGATACAGCGTACTAGGAGAGAGTACAGACGTGAGATACAGCGTACTAGGAGAGAGTACACACGTGAGATACAGCGTTCTAGGAGAGAGTACACACGTGAGATACAGCGATCTAGGAGAGAGTACACACGTGAGATACAGCGATCTAGGAGAGAGTACACACGTGAGATACAGCGTACTAGGAGAGAGTACAGACGTGAGATACAGCGTACTAGGAGAGAGTACACACGTGATATACAGCGTACTAGGAGAGAGTACACACGTGATATACAGCGTACTAGGAGAGAGTACACACGTGAGATACAGCGTTCTAGGAGAGAGTACACACGTGAGATACAACGTTCTAGGAGAGAGTACACACGTGAGATACAGCGTTCTAGGAGAGAGTACACACGTGACATACAGCGTTTGAGGAGAGACTACACACGTGAGATACAGCGTACTAGGAGAGACTACACACGTGAGATACAGCGTTCTAGGAGAGAGTACAGACGTGAGATACAGCGTTCTATGAGAGAGAACAGACGTGAGATACAGCGTACGTACTAGGAGAGAGTACACACGTGAGATACAGAGTACTATAGGAGAGAGTACAGACGTGAGATATAGCGTTCTAGGAGAGAATACACATGTGAGATACAGCGATCTAGGAGAGAGTACACACGTGAAATACAGCGTTCTAGGAGAGAGTACACACGTGAAATACAGCGTTCTAGGAGAGAGTACACACGTGAAATACAGCGTTCTAGGAGAGAGTACACACGTGAAATACAGCGTTCTAGGAGAGAGTACACACGTGAAATACAGCGTTCTAGGAGAGAGTACACACGTGAAATACAGCGTTCTAGGAGAGAGTACACATGTGAAATACAGCGTTCTAGGAGAGAGTACACACGTGAAATACAGCGTTCTAGGAGAGAGTACACATGTGAGATAACAGCGCACTAGGAGAGAGTACACACGTGAGATACAGCGTACTAGGAGAGACTACACACGTGAGATACAGCGTACTAGGAGAGAGTACACACGTGAGATACAGCGTACGTACTAGGAGAGAGTACACATGTGAGATATAGCGTTCTAGGAGAGAGTACACACGTGAGATACAGCGTACTAGGAGAGAGTACACACGTGAGATACAGCGATCTAGGAGAGAGTACACATGTGAGATACAGCGTACTAGGAGAGAGTACACACGTGAGATACAGCGTACTAGGAGAGAGTACACACGTGAGATACAGCGATCTAGGAGAGAGTACACACGTGAGATACAGCGTTCTAGGAGAGAGTACACACGTGAGATACAGCGTTCTAGGAGAGAGTACACACGTGAGATACAGCGTTCTAGGAGAGAGTACACACGTGAGATACAGCGTTCTAGGAGAGAGTACTCACGTGAGATACAGCGTTCTAGGAGGATACACGTGAGATACAGCGATCTAGGAGAGAGTACACATGTGAGATACAGCGTACTAGGAGAGAGTACACACGTGAGATACAGCGTTCTAGGAGAGACTACACACGTGAGATACAGCGTTCTATACACGTGAGATACAGCGTACTAGGAGAGAGTACACACGTGAGATACAGCGTTCTAGGAGAGAGTACACACGTGAGATAACAGCGTTCTAGGAGAGACTACACACGTGAGATACAGCGTACTAGGAGAGAGTACACACGTGAGATACAGCGTACTAGGAGAGAGTACACATGTGAGATACAGCGTTCTATACACGTGAGATACAGCGTACTAGGAGAGAGTACACACGTGAGATACAGCGTACTAGGAGAGAGTACACACGTGAGATAACAGCGTACTAGGAGAGACTACACCCGTGAGATACAGCGTTCTAGGAGAGAGTACACACGTGAGATATAGCGTTCTAGGAGAGACTACACATGTGAGATACAGCGTACTAGGAGAGACTACACACGTGAGATACAGCGTTCTAGGAGAGAGTACACACGTGAGATACAGCGTTCTAGGAGAGACTACACACGTGAGATACAGCGTTCTAGGAGAGAGTACACATGTGAGATACAGCGTACTAGAAGAGAGTACACACGTGAGATACATCGTTCTAGGAGAGAGTACACACGTGAGATATAGCGTTCTAGGAGAGACTACACACGTGAGATACAGCGTACTAGGAGAGAGTACACACGTGAGATGCAGCGTACTAGGAGAGAGTACACACGTGAGATACAGCGTACTAGGAGAGAGTACACACGTGAGATATAGCGTACTAGGAGAGACTACACACGTGAGATACAGCGTTCTATACACGTGAGATACAGCGTACTAGGAGAGAGTACACACGTGAGATACAGCGTGCTAGGAGAGAGTACACGCGTGAGATACAGCGTGCTAGGAGAGAGTACACACGTGAGATACAGCGTACTAGGAGAGAGTACACACGTGAGATACAGCGATCTAGGAGAGAGTACACACGTGAGATACAGCGTTCTAGGAGAGAGTACACACGTGAGATACAGCGTACTAGGAGAGAGTACTCACGTGAGATACAGCGTTCTATACACGTGAGATACAGCGTACTAGGAGAGAGTACAGACGTGAGATACAGCGTCTGAGGATACACGTGAGATACAGCGTACTAGGAGAGACTACACACGTGAGATACAGCGTACTAGGAGAGAGTACACACGTGAGATACAGCGTGCTAGGAGAGAGTACACACGTGAGATACAGCGTGCTAGGAGAGAGTACACACGTGAGATACAGCGTCTAGGAGAGAGTACACACGTGAGATACAGCGTACTAGGAGAGAGTACACACGTGAGAT
>JAWQFJ010000148.1:20000-21568 GCA_034096865.1 Theodoxus fluviatilis | reverse complement strand
AAATCTGCATTTGTTTTCCAAACTGATTCATTGGCCTGTGTTATTTTGTCTGGGTTGTTTTCTTGTTGTTGTGGTGTCCCCCCAAGGAGTGGAGGTTGGGTTTAGTTTGTAAACCCTGTTCGCTTATCAGGGCCATCCTTCCTGGAGGCGATTATCTCGTCCTCTGGGGAGTGGTCCTTAACTTCTATAGTTTTTAGATAAGTGAAAAGTAATTAGAAAAAAAACGCGACACCATGTCTGAAGCTTTTTCCTCGACACTGCAATGCTGAAACCATTTGCTTATGCTTCTAGAGCTTTTCGCTTGTTCTTCCTCGTTTCTCCCCATCTAGCCATTTCCTCCCTTTTTCCTTTCTCTATCTCGAGAGGATTCGACTTTTTTCCTTCTTCCATCGTGTGTTAGACTCCTGTCCCATCTGTTAAGTGGCTTTCAAGACTGACAAACACTTCAACTCCTGCAGAGACACCAAGGGAGGTAACTCCATTGACTCTTCATGCAGCGAGCGAGTTGTCTCGTGCGAGTGCCTGGTTAGGACAAAAAGAAAGAAACGCACAAGAGGCTAGCACTACAAGGAACTCTGGAGCACTCTCTATGATTGAAGGTATAGATCTAGAACTGAACTCTACGCTGCCCCGCAAACTGAGCTCCCGAGAACGTGCAGAAGACTTGCGAACGATCAGACTGCAGAGGCACACCTCGCGCGTGCAAGCAGGGGCGGGAAAAAACCTCCCCCCATGCCCATGATCAAAGGTTAGGGTGAAACGCTGCAGGATAAGAGGAAGATTCCCCCTTCCAAAACAGATATGACTGGTATCGATCGGGGATGGTATTGACGTCTACGAGGGGTGAGGAGTCACACGGATCCGAGCAGAGGAGGGTGTCCCAGCAACTCGCCAGACCTCCACGCCCATACATGCAGAGCGGAGCGAATAAGCTTTTTCCGGGTTCGAGATTGGTCTCCCCGCACCAGACAGTTGTGCTGAATAGACCCTATAGACAAGAGGCCAGTGAAGGCGCAATAAAACGTCTGGGGAAAGACCTTTCAATACAGCCATGAAGATAAGGCTAAAAGTAGAAGAGGAATCTAGACTTGAGTACAAGTGTCTTACACGTGACTGGTCTGATATATTTCAGATGAAAGATGGGCGCCGGTTATTTTTAGATAATGCCTGGTGAACCGGGTTTGGTTGCGTACTTTGTGAGAACGAAAGTAGCGAGGAAAATACATGATAATGTCAATCTTGGAATAGCGTCTCTAGGTCGCAAAAAACGCGCCCATTGGGGGGTGGGGGTTGGAGGGGGGTAGACATTAAACGGGCCAAGACCTAAAAGGATCTAGAGCATCGAACATCAAAGACTAAACTGAAATTTTTTCTAACTGCGCAGTGTTCCCTGCGAACTTTTATCAGTATTCCTGACATTTTGTGTAGAGCAGTACTCGTGCCATTTCGTGTGCAGCATGAACAAAGGAGAAGGGGAAAAAATCATTTTTTGGATGCCTTACTGGGATTCATGCCCTGAAGCTTCCAGTGAGGCATACGAATATTTACTTCATGCACTTTTACCTGCG
>JAWQFJ010000148.1:12500-17500 GCA_034096865.1 Theodoxus fluviatilis | reverse complement strand
GACAAGAAAATGGATTACTCTGCTACGGAGCAGAGGTAACGTCCCACTCATGGAGAAATACAGAATTCTTTTCATCACTTTTCACGAACACGAACAAAAGCTTCGTGTTTCAGGGGATTTGAAATTTTCTAAGGTGCTTTTGAAGCAAGGTTTTGTCGGATTTTAATTCCTACTCAAGATGCCTTGGTTGTGCGCCGGGTGCGAGAGAGCCTTCGTTTAAACCAATCTTGTCTTTCCATTGTTTATCATTAGAGTAAAAAAAATCCTACAACAACCAAAAATAGAGAGAAAAACGGAAGTGGGGCCACATTTTCCTTTGGGGTGGTTTGGTCGTACTCAGAACATCCATCAGACGTCCGAGTGGCTGTGACGTCAACATCCATTGACAGGGGCCATCTGGGAGACGCTCCTTCACGCAGAAGCTCCAGGACAGAGCGTGGTAATTGCCAACTGTCGTCTGGCTCGAGGCTTGACCAATCAGCGGCCATAGTTCAAGGGCGGCTGGCCCTTTCTGACTGACACAGGTCGACATTACTTCCCCCTTCAGCCTGCTTGGATGCAGACCAGAGTAGGGGGGATACTTAGGGCGATTTCTTGGGCCGCCTGCCCTGCCGCAGACAGACGAGGAAAGGAAATTTGTCAATGAATTCCGACTAATGTCTGGAAAGGTTTTCTTGATCCACAGACGAACTAGAAGTGTGTCGAAAGGGCGGACCTTTTCACTTCGCCGTCATGTTTGTGAGAATTCCGTCTCTCTTGGAGGCCACTGACCTCGACTCTGTTTACTTCCATTCGCTTCACGAGAAACGGTTTCCAGATCGCACAGATTTTTCTGACATGGCAAGAATGAGAATAAGAAGAGAGGAAAATGGGCAGAGTAGAATACAAGCACACTAGCCAGCAAATGCGAAGCGGATGGTCTGGCACTGATTTAATGATACGATGGGGCGAGCTGAATAGGAATGACTCAAATAGAGTAGATTGCGTGTTTCTCTAGAATTACACAGACGCATCTCTGAATAATTTGCCGTCAACGTATTTCAGCTGCTTTGCAACAACAATATTGTTCCCAGGGACTGACTTTGGGGTAAACACCCGTCTCAAAACTCTCAGGGATTACAAAAGAATTTTCATTTTATAATTTGCGAATGCTTTCATTATTTACTTCTACCCTCCTGATCATATTGCAGTATACTGGCTTACTTTTTCAAAGTGTGTAACACATTTGTTTTGCTGCATTGTGGGCGTATAGCTCTGGCAGGGATGACACAGCAACTTTGCTAGTGAGAGTCGAGAAGGAATGAAAAGAAACGTTGTTGCGAAGAACAGCTGGTTCATACTTCACTTACCTTTTGAAAAACATATGCGTCAAACAAAGAGACAGGCCTTTTCTCATCCCGTCCCAAATGTTCGAACTGCTCGTTATGCTTAAACCGCGTAATAATTGCACTGAAGGATGTTTGCTTCGACAGAAAAAAAATCATTTTGATGACAGATTTGTTTACGAGTTTAAAATATGTTAATGCTACTTCTGTCCTGCAATCTGTCGTTGGAAGAGAGTGGATGTTGCCCCGACAGAAGTGTCTCTATTTCAGGGATTTTTTTTTTAATTCTCTCTTGGATAAAGGCGTTCTACCCTAAAAGCTTTCGAAGAATACGGAGTTGGAGCGAAATGGGCGATAAGATTTCGAGGTTATAAGAAATCTAATGCTATTACAATATCACGAACTCAAAACGACGTCGGTGTTTGACTTTGGAGAAAAATAGGAACGACCTGGGTCTATTCCTGCCTCTCTGCCCGACTTTCTGTACTAACACGCTTCCAGTGAGGGGGTATCCTCCTTGCACTGGTTCGTGAATCCGAGTCGCAGATTTTGCCTCCTGCACGTTTGGTAGTGCCAGCGCACCTCTATGTCAATGTCTAATCACAGAACAGACCTATCGAACACGCATACACTTGCACGCGTGCACACACGCACACAGGCACACACGCTTGCACGCATGCACGCGCCTCACGCAAGTAGGAAGACAGCCGTTCCCACGAAGACGTCAGGGGCGCCGTGACAGGAACTGCCACGTAGACAAAGTCTTCAGGGCAAGTAGGTCAGGTCACAGCGGGGTCAAAAGCAGTGACCATTGCGGTTCCCAATTTCGCATACAACTTCGCATACAACTTTTGTTGTCGAAACGTTGGCATGACTCTCTGACCACTACTGCTCTCTCTCAGACGGCGATTTGTCCATACTTGGTGGTGACTTGATGCTAAAGGTAAAAGTGCTCATTTTTATATTTCGACTTTTCCACCCATTGATGGATGCTCAAACCGCACACATTTACCCCCTGGTCATCGGGCTACCTCTTTTTATCACTCCAACACCATCTCAACTCTCTGGAGAGCATTCAAACGGGTTACGGATGAACGTGCCAACGTGTTTTTTCACAATTTTTCAGCTCAGCTCTCGCAGCTACTCGTCTTACTCCTGTCTTGAAGGATGTTTGAATGTCAACTTTCGCAGCGCGCAACGAGTATCCAAGGTGCTCGTACTCCAGGAGTATCTTAGAATAGCTTATTGTGGCAACACTTTTTTCCATCCTGCCCGAATGGAAATAAAAAGAAAGCTTTTTTCTCTCCACGAGCATTTAAATTTCAAGCGTGAATATGCATACGCACACGTGCATGCGCGCATTTTTACATGGAAACACACACACACACACACACACGCACGCACGCACGCACACGCACACACACACACACACACACACACACACACACACACACACACACACACACACACACACACTTCCACTCACTCACTAAATCACTCATTCATTTCTAGATTGAAACTATTAAAGACCTTTTTGCACCGAATGTCTCGAACTCATCAGTACACAATGTAAAAGTCTTCGTCCCAATAGAAAGACGCAGTTTTCTGTCGTAGAAACATTGTTTAGTGCAGACTGCACACAAAGCGATTGTCATTATTTCACGTGGGGTTGACGGTTTTTCCCGACACCGGCGGTGCCGAGGCAGCTGGATGTCACCCAGTAATGGAACTGTGGGGGCTACTTGCCTCGGAGCTGCAGGAAAATTGGATGTCGGGAGATGGATAGGGCGACATCTAGGGTTCGACCGGTTACCCCGTGGCAGCAGAGGAAACGTCATAGTATGGGATCCCTTTGACCTTTAGTCTCGTTTCCGATCCAAAATGGCGACTGCGATTGTCATTTTCTGCTGACAGAAGAGTCTGTAATGAACAATTTCGATACCATGATGCAATGTTATCATTCAGATCTCGCTATGTCGGTTAAGGATGTTTCAGATACTGCGCGTTTCAGTATCTCAATTAAAGGCTTCGCTCTGTGTTCTCAAAGGTGTGTATTCGGTTACGGATGCATGGAATTCTCTGTGAATTTCTACGTTGAAATCGCGCAGTGTTAAAAAGTAAAAACGTTGGTGTTTTAACTCTACAATTGACACTTTCGTTTAATTGGACTTGAGGAAGACGTTGTCGCACGCAGCAGAACGCCCACTCATCTGTTTGATGGAGTCAGGCTGCGCCCACGGTTTTGCGTCGAAGTCTTGAGAGAGGGCTTCCTACAGCGCTGTGCACTCTGACTAAAGAGAAGGTCCAGATGCTTACTCAGCCGACTCCATTAGCCAGGACAGTCGCCGCCCACAGCTTCCCAACTCTTCAGCTCCCAACAGGACCTAGTCACGAAAACGCAGAGGACCTGGGGCGCGTTTGTTAGGCAAGTGGCTCACCTAGATGCTAGTCGAGGGCGAGCGCGACGCACCTACGGCTAATGAGCGAGAAACGTAGGCAACGCCTAGCCCTCGAGATTCTACGCCTAACAAACGCCAGGTTCTGTCCTGAAGGAAACCAAAGGGATTCACCACTCACGGATTGTGGGCGTCTGCCTTGTATGATACAACTACTACAGACCTGTGTCCAGTTGTGCCGTAAGGACCAATGACGTGTCCACTTCAGAATTAATGGCTCAACGACAGCTTTTATTTAGGGACAACGCCAGTCTAAAACAGATGGATAGATGGATGATGGATAGATGGATGAATGGATGGATGGATGGATGGATGGATAGATGGATGGATGGATTGATGGATGGATGGGTGGATGGATAGATGGATGGATGGATGGATGGATGGATGGATGGATGGATGGATGGATGGATGGATGGATGGTTGGATGGATGGATAGATGGATGGATGATGTTAGTTTTACGGTCTACCAGCATTTGTAGATTATGTACGTCCAATGAGCACGTTACTTCAATAAATGTAAGCGTCAATCAAGTCACGGTGTCCCTAGTTCTTCGCCTCTTACGAATTGCGTAGGGAGACGCGCTGGGTCTGTTCTGATCCTCAATCCACATGGGGCCAGTCTAAAATGGCGAAGTCACGTTGATAGTGTGTTCTCTCGTTTGTCACTTTCCTCTTCTAAATTTCATTCCAAATTAGTCATACGCTAACTTGTGTTTGATTCGAAGCGTTGTACTTGAGGCCAAACGCAATACTGAAAGTAGGCTAGCTAGCTCTCTTACTGGTTGGCAATTTGAATGTTGATTGGTTGGCTGGCTGAAGGGCTGCTTGAATGGACAGATGCATGAATGAGTTGATGAAGGGATAGCTGACTGGTTCCGCTACTGTATTCTTCGTTTCTCAAGTTTCTTTATTCTCCCTTCATTACTTTCCATACAACTGTTCAAAACGTTTCGGGACAACTTAAAGCAATGCAATTAGCTGTTCTTGCTTTCCTCTGCTAGCAGATTTCCCACTTGTAATAATTACACATACAACTGTCCAGAATTTCTCTATTTTCTTCAGCATCCAGACTCATCGCCTACTTCTAGCATTGCCAACTTTTCCATTCATCCTCTCGGCACCTGTCAATCTTTCCACCGACCTCCATCCCCCATCCCGTCCCCAACCCTTATCCCACACCCCTTTCAGCGTCCACTTTCTGTTGCTACAGGCCTCTATG
>JAWQFJ010000148.1:5000-7500 GCA_034096865.1 Theodoxus fluviatilis | reverse complement strand
TTTGGCCTTTGAGGATAGTTTTCCTCAAATTCAACAAGTTTTTGTTGTATACGTTGTGACATTCTCATCATTTATCAAAATGAACATGTTTTACTGGCGTTTGGCTCGTGTGCCTGGCAGTGAACCGTAACCCCCAACCAGTTGGAATAGCCTTTCCGGAGAATGATCGAAACCGTATTAATTTTATTCAGTTAATTATCTGGATGAGAATAGTCTAATCCCGCCGTACATTTTACATGTTGGCCATGGTTGTTTTTCTCAAAGTGAGTACCAGCGAAGCCATTTCCCAAGCTGTCAGACTGCTTTAGCGACCACCGTAGAGTGACGCTGGGAAACACGTTCCTCCTTAACGCTGTCCACTCCCAGAGACGCGCACCCTGAAAGCGCCCATGCATGCAGGCAAAAAATTAGATGGCTCGAGCCAATCGGAGTTTCGCGTGGTGCCGCGGTTGTTAGCAGGCTTTAACCTCTGTAAGAGACTTGGAGGTTACCCTGTCATTATTCCAATCACATCTCACCGGAGCGACTGGGGGGGAAACCATAGTGTTTTGTCTTTTGCCACAGAACAATCAATAGTGCCGTGTGCCGATTCCCCCCACCCCCGTCTCCTTTCCCCCCTCCCTCTCCAAACTCTATCTCGCCTTCCATACCCTTCTTGCACCCTCATGTCCTCCCCCTGTTTCCGACTCTCCATTTATACTCTCTGGGGATCTTTACGCAGAGGTACACCACCATTTCAAAAATGACAATTCTTCCCTTTTTCAAAACCCTCCTTTTCCTCCCTCTGGCAGTCGCTTTTTGTCGAAGCAGCTCTCAACGCCTTCGTTGACTTGACATTATGTGGAATGATTATTTTTTTAAAATAAAAAAATAACAAACTTGATAAAATCTGTCATTAGCTAGATGAAAATAAATTAAGTTATGAACGATAGGACTGATACTGAAACTGCAATTATCATTTCTCGAAAGTCATAAACAGATGAATAACATAGAAGTGGGGAAAATTACACTTGTTTTTATTACTAAAAATTCAAACGAAGAGGAATTCAATACAAAATGATTTTTAGAAAGCCCTGATTAACACTAGTAACAGCTTTCATCTTTGTTTCTCTTACCTTGATGTATATTACTTTCATATACATTCCTATTGTTTTTTTTTTACTTCTATTTTCTTTTCTTTTTTTTCTTTTTTTTTTAGGCGCTTTGAGTCTCACTGTGTGGGAGTATTGCGCGGTATAAAAGTGATTTATTATTATTATTATTATTATTATTAACAGCTGATCACCATTCTTCAGAATCACGTCGCACAAAACCTCATCTTTCTCTGGAAGGAAGTTTCGAAAAAGATCTCTTTTCAGTGCTTCAGAAGATGGACGATTTTAATTAAAGATTATTTAGTTAAAGGAAATGCAGTATATAGGATATTAATTAACCATGACTCCTTCATTCGTTCACGAACAAGATGGATTTCTTATTCTGGTCGTCTTCGCTTTCTGTGTCTGCCTGCCTGCCTGCGTCTGCCTGCCTGCCTGCCTGTCTGTCTGTGTGTCTGCCTGCCTGTCTGTCTGTCTGTCTGTGTGTATGTCTGTGTATCTGCCTGCTTGCCTGTCTGTCTGTCTGTCTGTCTGTCTGTCTGTCTGTCTGTCTGGTGTGTCTGTCTGTCTGTCTGTCTGTCTGTCTGTCTGTCTGTCTGTCTGTCTGTCTGTCTGTCAGTCTGTCTGTGTGTCTGTCTGTCTGTGTGTCTGTGTGTCTGTGTGTCTGTGTGTCTGTCTGTCTGTCTGTCTGTCTGTCTGTCTGTCTGTCTGTCTGTCTGTGTGTCTGTGAGTCTGTGTGTCTGTGTGTCTGTGTGTCTGTGTGTCTGTGTGTCTGTCTGTCTGTCTGTCTGTCTGTCTGTCTGTCTGTCTGTCTGTCTGTCTGTCTGTCTGTTTGCCTGTCTGTCTGCTGCCTGTCTCTCTCTCTCTCTCTCTCTCTCTCTCTCTCTCTCTCCCCTTTCCTCACCATGTCCATCAATCAAAGACTAAAAACACACTCGTATAATCACGGAACCAGAAACCGAGATTCATCGGCAATAAATAATACAGCAAACAGGTGAAAAAGCATATGCTAAACTTCGTTGAGAAATTGATGACAGCGATTTCTATTGGACGGTAAAAACAGCGTATTTTGCCGCCTCAGAATGCGATGGTGCCGGCGGAGGGCGTCCATATTGAAAATGCGTCTTGCTCCATCTAATGATCTCCCCGCGCCGTGTCAGGCCACGCACGAGAGAGGGAATTACAATCTTCACGGAAGGCTCCGCTGGTAATTGAATGCTTGGGGAAAATAAAACCCTGACTTGGCCGTCGTCCGGCTCTCCCCACGAAGGATATTGACAAAAATGTAGGGAAATGCTCGGAATGACGAGTGTGGAACGTAATTTCACGAACATGTGCCCAGAAGAAACCTCGCTGGAAGCAGAATCGATGAAGATTGTCAAAGAAACTTTAATGTATCGTCGGAA
>JAWQFJ010000147.1:45958-59241 GCA_034096865.1 Theodoxus fluviatilis | reverse complement strand
ACCTTGTGGATAGTAGTATATGATAGTCAGTAGTGAAAGATTATTTATATACACACCAACCAACCACGTCACAACTGTTTTCATTCAGTGCTTGCACAGTGGCTCCTTGTTTTATCAAACTAAATTTCAATATAAACAAGCACTTGCACCAATGCAATCAGCCCGCTCGCCCGCCCGTCTGCCCGTCCGTCCGCCCGTCCGTCCGTTCGTCCGTTCGTCCGTCCCACCGTCTCTCAGCGTCGGTCAGTCAGCCAGCAAGTCAGTCAGTTAGCATGCGGAAATAAAATACTACTCGAAAACATTGGTTCCAATGATTATTTTATTCGACGTTCATGTTTTTAAAATAATAAAAGCTGGTGATGTGTTTCTGTGATCGTGGTTACATTGAGTTCGCGGTACTGAGAAAAGTACTGTGAACCCAGAAACGTTTATATGTCATAGTTCGTCAGTCGATGATTGAAAAATAAATGTCGGTGCTTCATAACTGATTCATACACGAAACTCTCAAGTGGAAACTGTTACTTTGCAGGGAGTCGACCAGCGGCGCAGTCTCCACCATAGTGTCTGCAAAGGGAACGAAGTTTGTCAGAAACCGTCTCTTGCTTTTCACAGTTCCTTAGTCTCAGTCTCAGTGTGACTGTTACGGTGACACAATAAGATTCTACAACATCTGACTCTCTGCAAACCTTGATATTTTCAAACAGAGAACAAAAGGAAAAGAAAGGTCGCTTGTATTACAAAGACTAATTAAAGTAATAACAGCACTAATCTGGACAAAGAAGAGCAAGTTTAGTAAAGATTTTCTTGGTTGGATGCATTTTACAAATCGCGCAGGGAAACGCTGTTGGTCTATTCTGAATCCATTCTGTGAACCCGAGTCAGTATTGACTCTGGCACAGTTCGCAATGAATGCGAAAAAGACTTGACCCTTCGCATTACAGCATTGCGCCAAAAATAGTTCAGATACTATTTTTTTCTCCACTTTTTACAGAAATCATTCAGATGTCAAAACTGGTTTCCATTTCAACACAAACATTGTATGTTATCGAATAAACGCTTGTTTATTGCCTCAACAAGAGTAAGTTAAGAGTTTTGTGCGAAATAGTCTTAACACTACTTTAACGGCGTATGTGAGGGAGCAAATCGGCTATCCCACAAGTCTCTCGTGTGACCTACATTTGCATATTTCGGACGAAAACCTTCCATCACGTGATGTCAACTGGGCTAGAGACACTTTCGCCGGTAGGCGAAGTCTCTAGTGAACTAGAATGTTCTGACCCCCAACTGATAGGGGGACACGTAGATTGGAGGATTATCAAACTCACGTGCAGCAGACGAGGGCTCTCTCGCGGCACACACACAGACGACAGTCCTCTGTGACGTACTGGTCCCCCACCTGAATGGGCTGAAGGTCGTCGTTCATGCAGAACACGTGCAGGTTGCCCGTTACTGCGTCTGTATGCAGAACATAGTTATAGTTGATATGAGCATATTATAGAGGTGGGGTTTATGGACAGATAGTTCACACACATATGCACATATGCATGCACGCACGAACACACACACATGCACGCAGAGAAAGAGAGAGAGAGAGAGAGAGAAATAGAGAGAGAGAAATAGAGAGAGAGAAAGAGAGAGAGAGAGAGACAGACAGACAGACAGACAGACAGACAGACAGACAGACAGAGACAGAGAGAGACAGAGAGAGACAGAGAGAGAGAGACAGAGAGAGAGAGAAAGATAGAGAGACAGAGAGAGACAGAGAAAGACAGAGACAGAGACAAAGACAGAGACAAAGACAGAGACAGAGACGGAGACAGACAGACAGAGACAGAGACAAAGACACAGAGAGAGAGAGAGACAGACAGAGACAAACAGACAGAGACAGAGAGACAGACAGAGACAGACAGAGAGAGATAGACAGACAGAGACAGAGAGAGACAGAGACAGAGAGAGACAGAGACAGACAGAGGCAGACAAAGACAGAGACAAAGACATAGACAAAGACAGACAGTGACAAAGACAGAAACTGAGAGACCTTTCATTTCTCAATCAGAAATAACTAGCAACAATTTGACGGATTGAACTCTCTCTCTCTCTCTCTGTCTCTCTCTCTCTCTCTCTCTCTCTCTCTCTCTCTCTCTCTCTCTCTCTCTCTCTCTCTCTCTCTCTCTCTCTCTCTCTCTCTCTCTCCAGCAACACAAAGAGGAAAACCCTGCCTATAATATTGCCACTTTTCACCCATTAATGGATGCTCAAACCACAAACCTTTACACCCTGGTCATCAGTTTACCCAACTTTCTCCAATACCATCTCAACTCTGTAGGGAGCACACACGCAGGCTGCGGATGAACGTGCCAAAGTTCCCCCCCCCCCCCCCCCCCCCCCCCCCCACCATTTTCCAGACGATCCCCACAGAGGCCCATTTTACTCCTGGGTAGAGAGCAGCACTGTGAGTGAAACATCTTCCTCAGGGGCGTAACTGTGGTATCCGCGCAGCTTGGAAGGCCGCATCCATTTGTTGTAAGTGTCCGCAGGTAAAGCGCAATAACCACTCGGCCACTCCCCCTCCCCCCCCGGTTACCCCCCTCCCCCCTCCCTCCCCCCTCCCTCCCTCCCTCACCCCTCACCCCTCCCTACCCCCCACCCCCCTCCCTCCCTCCGGTTCCCCCCTCCCTCCCCCCCGGTACCCCCCCCCCCCCCCCTCATTATATGCTCCCAATCTGCCCTTGAAAGCTGTAGGGTGCAGTTTCACCATTCTGTGAACAGGAGTCAGTAGTGACTCTTTCGCAGTTCGCAATGAATGCGTAATAGACTTGACCCTTCGCATTACAGCATTGTGTAAAACAAAAAACTCGTTCTGGATACTATTTTTTCCACTTTTTACAAAAATCATTCAGATGTCAAAACTTGTTTCCATTTCAACCCAAACATTATATTTTTATCGAATAAACGCTTGTTTATTGTCTCAACAAGCGTAATTTATTCGTTTGTGCGAAATAGTCTCAGAACTACTTTAACGGCGCATGTCAGGGAGCAGAGGACTATCTCACACGCCTCTCGTGTGACCTCCTTATGAATATTCCGGACGGATTAGTTCCATCACGTGATAAAAACTGTGCTAGAGACTATTTCGCCGGCAGGCGAAGGCTCTAGTGGACTAGAATGCAGTCTCACAACCCCTGTGGTCTTGGTGCAAGCCCCGCCCTTTCGTGAGCGCTAATGTCGGACTAAAGGTGGAATTGTCATGTCAAATTTACCCCTCCCCTTTCCAATTGGCCTGCAAGATCAAGTAGAAAAAAAGTCAGACACCGACTTTGCTGGGTGTAGCCCATATCTTCAAAGGGATAACCTTTAGAAATGTGTTAAACATTGTCGCCTGTTGAATTTTCGTAATTTGACCGTGAGAAAAAGCATCAGTCCTGTGTGAATCCTTGTCAGTTTCAAATCGAGGCTCTCGTCCACTGGCTGGAGATGAAGATGAAGATGAATGGCGTTTACGGCGTATCCGTCGTCGTAGGCCATGAAAGGCCACTGATCACAAGGATTACTAGAGCTGGTAAGAGTTAGAGCAGGTCCAATCTAGATTTCCATAGTTATTCGCCTCTCAAGAATCGCGTAAGGAGACGCGGTGAGTCTGTTCTGACCCCCATCCCACAGGGGGACAGTGGTTAGAGTGCTTACACACCGTCGCTTGCGTTTGCTACTGCAACTTTCGAAGCTGCACAGAATCTACAGCTGCATCCTGTAGCGAGCTGCTTCACTCCCATTGCTTCTCCCTACACAGGAGTAAAACCGGGTACGTGTGAGGGCAATGATGGCACACTGTAATGCATTGAACCCTTAAGCAGCCGTAACCCAGTACCGGGTTGGAGCACTACCCAAGGATTGAGGTAAGGCGCGTTGCTTAGCCTATCTAGATGGCAAATAATGGGCCGGGGTGTCAACATGTGTCAAACATTTGGCTGCCTTTACATCTGCTCTCATCATGCTGACACATATTGACACTGGCCTATTCCTCGCAAGATCTTGCAAGTTCCTAGCTTAAACAACGCGCCCATGGTGATGGTACCTGACCTTGTGTGTCCGATCTGCTTGTAAACGTGTTTGCCGACGGGTATACCTGTAACTCTCTGACCAAGAGAGAAATCATATCCTTTTTCGAAACTCATATTTAGATCCAACTGCTCTACATTAACGACTCGTTTAAAGTCTTTTTTGTTTTCTTTTTCCGTCACATGCTTTTCTTGTTGTTTTAAACTCTTCCATTGTAGTTTTCCATATGGGCTGGGAGTACGAATTGATATTCCCCGTCTCCCTATCCCATTCATACAAGAGGAAAAACTAGGGATATCGACCATGTATTTGCTCTCACTTAAATCTGCGTTGGTGATGTTTCGAAATCAACAACCTTACATAGCCTACAAAGGCTGAAAGGCCGTACAAATCCAATTATTCATTCATTCATTCATCCATCCATCCATCATCCATCCATCCATCCATTCATTCATTCACACACACATATACTCGCACGGACACACGCATGCACGCATGCACACACACGCACGCACGCACGCATGCACTCACGTATGCAGACACACAAACACATAGGGATGTAGACAATTTATGTCAGCTATAAATTGGCAGTGTAGACAGAATTTGTCACGGACCTCAAGGGGCATTGCATAGACGTGATGAAAGGCATTCAGATCTTGCGAGGAACGGGTGGGTGTCAACATAATGAAAGCAGACGTAAAGGCAATTACAAGTTGACTCCGGCCTATCTCTCGCGAGATCTCGTGTCTATGCAACGGGGCCCTGTTGCTCAGTGCGTAGAGCTCTCGGACACTCACAAGGGGTTCGCAAGTTCGCTCCTGCCTGAGGTAAGAAACTGTTTTTGGTGGTCTGTTCCATGCAGAGTGTGCAATACACAAAGGGCGTTGCATGCAAACTACACATGACCGTACCTACCGACTTCATATTCGTTGGTGAAAGCCTCACATGCGCTCTCCACGCCAGACAGAGAGGCGAGGATGAGGCACAGGGCAAGAACGACCTTCAGATGCATTCCGGATTTTAGCTCTGAAAAAAGAGTGTGCATAGTGAAGGGTTTGTCTATCCGTTATGGTTTCCCACATTTGGATGGATGGATTGAAAGCTAGATGAATGGATGGTGGGTGGATGGACGGAAGGAAGGAAGAATGGATGGGCGGGTGGATGGACGGACGGACGGACGGACAGACGGACGGACGGACGGATGGACGGATGGACGGATGGATGGATGGATTTTATTACTTACTGAGAGAGAGAGAGGGATATATGGATTTTATTACTTACTGAGAGAGAGAGAGAGAGAGAGAGAGAGAGAGAGAGAGAGAGAGAGAGAGAGAGAGAGAGAGAGAGAGAGAGAGAGAGAGAGAATTCATGCAGCTTGTATCAAGGATAAAATTTTAATGTGCAAAAATGCCGAAATAATCGTTGGGTGTTCCCGAACGAATGTCTCCTTGATCAGTTATTGATATTCTGACACCTTTTGAAATGTTTCAAACCGGTCACTGTGCATTTTCCATATAAACCTCAATGACGTGTTCCCTTTTAGGACTGCTTATAACAGTGGTTGTTTTTAAGTTAGCTATAACTCAAACCCTTGCCACATTTTACACACACACACACACACACACACACACACACACACACACACACACACACACACACACACACACACACACACACAACGAGCGGGTTGGAGGCAGTATTTCAAGGTAACAAAACCATTTGCTGTAAAAGCAGACACCTGAAGGCGTCTACCGCATATCAACCCTGCCACTCGTTATATTTCAAAAACAAAAAAACACATGTTTCAATCACAGGTTATGTTTTGAAGGAAAATGTAACCATACCACGTGGTGAGACAGATGTACACTTTGGGAAACTCTGAGCTATGCTTATGGCTGTAAAGTGGAGACATTTCCAACGATGTAAAACGTTTGTAAATAAGAGAAATTGGAGCAAAGTTGTGAGCTTGTGAGCTACTGAAGACTGGTGGTACTCACTGGCGTGGCGTTTTGAGCATATGGCTGTGTAAGGCAACGCAATATATATCAACTCACAGAATACAAATTATACATATGACTGGAGACAACAAGATATATCATCACTATCACGTTTCAGTCCAATCAACACAAAAAGTGTGCCAGGAAACATATTGCCAAAGTTAAATACGTCTTTTAATTTTCGCCCCCTGTTAGGAACTTTTTTTACCAGAACACTTATCAAAAAACATCCATCATGAGACGCTCAAACAACGTAGTTGGATGTCAGAACCCCGTCAGTGATGTCGTTACTTCTCACTATGGATAATTCTAACACTGATGAGTGGGTGACACTAGGCATGATTGAAATACGACCGAACGTACATAAAAATGTCTAATACAAATATTTGATCATTCTGGACAAATGTGTTGTTTTTTTCCCTGGGGCGAATCAACGAGTACATGCACTCCAATATTCTTCGAATATAATCTGAGGAGGCCATGATGCAGACTTACCGATGCTCGTTAATGGTCGACGGTTCCGTGCAATGCGGACTGTCGAACTGGGCTTTAGCACACGAGAGAACTTGTCGTCTTCTGCTAGGATGCTTGGATGCTGCTGGGCTTCTACACACCGTGGCTGCTGCTTTTATACTCGCCTGGAACGACCCAGGTGCTGCCCTGCAATCTGATTGGTTCAACTGAGGTCGCCCTTTCCAGGTCAAAAATCGTCGTACCATTTGCGCGTGATTGCCGGTAATTGCACACTTTGCTGCTGTCGTGGCGAGGCACTACTGTCAATTACGTAGATATCGCAAATGTCCTTTTCATGTAGAAGATTTTGTCATGAATATGCACTGAGTAATTTTTCTCTCTCTGTGTTACATTGTCTGCGCAGACGACGTACAGCATTAGTTTATGCGCCACTGCGTTGATGCCTTAAATGGCTTAATGGACCCCTCTGGTTAAGGCAAATTATTTCTGATAGGAAAATAGATTGTGTACATAGATAGTGGCGTGGCTAATTATTCAGGGTTACCGACATGTGGTCCACTGTTGTCATAAGTATGATTGGAACCTGGTCTTTGAACCTGTGATTGTCTGCACATATTTCCAGTAAGTGCACAGAGGAATGCAAGATCGCAGAAAGAGTTTGACGCATGTTTCCATCTCAGTGCAACTCGGGCGAAAGAGATGACTGAAAAATAAATTTACACAAATATGCACCTCCAGAGTGGACCATCTCAAAACTAGTCATTGCGAATGGTGGCTCAGCGGCAAACCGGAGTTGACAGCTGCACTGTTGAAACAACAACAACGTGTGTACTTCGGTCAGTGGCCACCCGGTCGTTATCCGGCGCACTGAGCTGAGGTAACTGCATGTAGCAACACGTGCTTTGAAACGCGGGCTGATGACAACACTGCACAAGTTGCAAAACTCAGCCGCCAGAGTCGCCACAAGGACCGGGCAACTAGAGCGCGTCAACCCAGGATTGATGTCCCTTTACATTCTGTGAACCCGAGTCACGTGACTCTGGCACAGTTCGCATTGAATGCGTAATAGACTTGACCCCTCCCATTACGGCATTGCGCCCAAAATAGTTCGTTCTGATACTATTTTTTTCTCCCCACTTTTTACAGAAATCATTCAGGTGTCAAAATTGGTGTTCATTTCAACACAAACATTTTTATTTTATCGAATAAACGCTTGTTTATTGCCTCAACAAGAGTAAGTTAAGAGTTTTGTGCGAAATAGTCTTAGAACTACGTTAACGGGGTATGTCAGGGAGCAGATCGGCTATCCCACAAGTCTCTCGTGTGACCTCCATCTGCATATTTTTGACGAAAACCTTCCATCACGTGATGTCAACTGGGCTAGAGACACTTTCACCGGTAGGCGATGTCTCTAGTGAACTAGAATGATCCCTTTAATGGCTACCTGTGTCAGAGACAGCCACTTTTAAACTCGAGGCCGCAATGGCCCACCACTATTTTGACGGTTTGGCTTCGACGTATCTCCAGCATACTGCGCCACAGTGTAAACCCACGAGATCTCTACGCTCTTCCTCAGCTTTCATGCTGACACAGCAGAAGGCAAACAAGTGCAGATTTGGGCAGCGGACATTACCCTATGCTGGGCCTCTAGTTTGGAATGACCTTCCTGTCAAACTCTGATCATGCTTGAAGTTGGATGCGTTTAGACAAGATGTAAATACGCATCTCTTGGTCAAATGCTACAATTAAGTGACTCCTGATTTGTGTGTGCTGAAAACGACTCAGGAGGAGTCGGAACCGGCGCTAAACAAGTGATGATGATGATGACGATGACGACGACCAGGGGCGGATCAGTTCATTTTTTTTTTGGGGGGGGGGGGGGGTTCCAAACTTTTTTAAGAGCGGGGGGGGGGGGGATTTAAAGTGGTCAACCCAAACGTGAAAGCGGAGGGGGAGGTAGGATGCGACCCTCTTGGAGCGCTTGAAGCTCAGCCGAAACGTGAAAGCGAGGGGGGGAGGGGGGGGGGGGGGGGAGAAGGCCCTATAGGAACGCTTGAAGCTCAGCCGGTACGTCAAAGCGGGGGGGGGGGGGGGGGGGGGATTCACTGCAAAATGTTCCAAACTGGCGCATTCTGACGGTGATCATTACCACTTTCAGGCAGCACATTTTGTTAATAATAAAAATAGTTAGTTTTTTTCTGTTGGGTGGGGGGTGGGGGGGGGGGGGGGGGAGTGTTCCGGAAACCCCGGAACCCCCCCCCCCCCCTCGTCCGCCCCTGACGACGGTTGATGATGAAGTTGATGAAGATGAAGTTGATGATGATGAAGTTGATGATGATAAAGTTGATGATGATGATGATGATGATGATGATGATGATGATGATGATGATGATGATGATGATGATGATGATGATGATGATGATGATGATGATGATGATGATGATGATGATGATGATGAAGTTGATGATGATGATGATGATGATGATGATGATGATGATGATGAAGATGATGACGACGACGACGATGATGATGACGATGCTGCTGCTGCTGCTGATGAATGATGATGGTGGTGGGTGGTGGTGGTGGTGGTGGTGGTGGTGATGATGATGATGATGACGATGATGATGATGATAATGATGATGATGATGATGTCTGCTCTAGATCATATGCTACCAAAGCACAACAGCAACGGACACCCAGAGCATTGACCAATGGCGGGTTTTCCAGATTATGCACACACACACACACACACACACACACACACACACACACACACACACACACACACACACACACACACATACGAGCACACACCTACACACACGAACCAAAGCAATCCAAAAGGCGTTCCCTGATTTACTGTCACGTGATCGCTGTAATCATACAGGAGGCGGTATCAAAACTGAGATGAAAAGCAGACGATAGATTTGAAAACGGATTTATTATAAGAACTGACTGAATGCACGTTTCGTATTATTACAATTTACAGCGATCAGTTTTTAAAAGAGACCGAAATGTCTCTTAGATTGTTTTGGATTGCGTATCTGTAGTCCTGAGAAATCCGCCTTGGCCCTCCCCTCGAGAGTGTCAGGAAGTTACAAGACATGAACATGTGTTGACGGGGTCTCCTCCTCTGATGACCCTCTGCCGTCTCGCTCCTTTGGGATTTTCTTGCCACTTAAATTCAACCTTTGTCAGTTACTGAAAAGAAAAGCTACAGCAGTAGTACCACACTATTCCATTTGGAGGATTTTGTTTCCACCGCGTCGTTCAACTGGACGATACTGCATGCATTCATAAACGTTTGCTCGCCCACCACGTGCAAGTCATGTCTTTATGCATTTACTGTAGTCCCAAGCGGCAGCCCTTTGATGAAAAGACCCAGCTGATGTCAGAGGCTGAATAATCACCTGCTGGGACGGAGCTAATTCTATGTTTCTCTAGTGGCCGACTTGCATTCGGCCGTACAGCAGTGACGAGTGCCCGAGTAGCGCACGATTGATGTCCAGCTGTTTTTCTCCTCTCCTTTTGTATGATCTCCCCCGAAGCAACGCATAAATGCATTCCGCATCCCATCCACCCACAAATACACACAAATCCATACGCTGTACACCCCGTGGAAGATGCAATAAAATCGTGAGCTCAAGTTGATTTCAAGATCATGTTTTTATTCATGAGCAGAGTCTCTACAATTGCAGTGCTGGTGTGGATTGGCACACACGTCACAGCAGATGCGATCCTGCATAAGCAAGGAGTAGGGATTTTACGAGATCTTACCAGGCAACGGTGCATTTGTAACCGTGTGATAATGAAACCCAGGTAAAAGTGACGGAGCTTCTGCACAGAAATGAATAACATTCATATTATACACGTATTTATTGACATGTGCACCAGACACATACAACTCGTGCTTCAAAGCCTTTGCCAATCTTTCGAGGCCCCTGTAGAAAAATCGATTTTGCGACGTTTCAACCACTTTCAATGAATGACCTTTGCAGCTTGACAGGTTCATATATCTATGAAACAAAATAATACATGTATTAAAAAAAAAAATTCCCCACACGATGAAGAAGCAGATTAATGGATCACCAGCGCAGCGGCCCCACTGCTTAGATGTTGAATTTGGTACTTCCGGGTTGATTTATCTTTATTAAAGCAGCACATCTTAGTTATTATTTTGTGTGGTCTCTACACGGTTATCCCTCTCAACGCGCCGGTTATCACAGAAAAACACTCGTCTGCAGTTGCTAAAGTTCCGCACAGCTTCAGAGAATGAGAGTATATAATGTCGATGATGGACACTTCCTTATCTGCGTCCAACTATAGCGACTGATGGCGAAAGCGACAGACACTATGAATGGCTGCCGTTACTGCGAATCACAACCACGTTCAGTGAAGGATGTCGAGTATCCTCTACAAAGCTAAGGTGATTCATCCGGTCACTTCCGGCGAAATTAGGATCACGCGCGCCACCAAGCGGTAACCGTGCTTAGCCGGTAAAAAGTGTCGACCACGAAGAAGAAATCAAGGCAAGGAGGTGACCATTGCAGTGCGAATAACTGTGTTAACTCGCGCTATGCGTGTCCACAGAAGTCGTAGTCGTGATTAGCCGGTCAAAAATGTCGACCACGAAGAAGAAATCAAGGCAAGGAGGTGACCATTGCAGTGCGATTAACTGTGTTAACTCGCGCTATGCGTGTCCACAGAAGTCGTTTTTTCGTTTTCCGTGGAAAAATAAAGAGAGGTAAGTAATGATTATATAAATGTGTTTTGAGCTAAGCGCAATAAAATACAGAACTTGAAGTGTAATCTAAATCTGCTGAACTGGTGGAGGAAGCTTGTGGCTTTTGCTTTTGTAGGTGTGCCGATATTTGTTTTCGAAAATCTGCTGATTTAGTCACGTCAGCACCTCAGCAAATCAGCAGTCTTGATAATGAATGATTCACGTTAGATGATAAATATCGCCTTGAGGCTTGATCACAATTGAGTGATTCTGAATCAGAGTTGAAGAGTTTTGGCAACTGAATTCATACAATTTTTGTTTGCGAAAATGTTGATGAGTATTAAATTAATGATGCATGTGGAATTTATTATAGTGAATAATAGTGGCCAAAACATTTCATCGCAATGAATAAACGCAACCGATCATAGCAGGAATGAAAAAAAGGTCATAAAGATAAACAAAACTTACAAACACTATGCCGGAAAGCTAGCATAATAAAATGCAAGCACGTAGGTTTTACAAACATGACAGTTGACACATGGCAACTCGCTTTGTGGAGATGAGCATTATTGAAGTTGAAAACTAGTTATGTAGTTTTCTATTAAATTTGTTGATACAGTGGAGTCCACTTATAGTGAACTCTGTTATTGTGGTTTTCCTGTTATTGTGAACAGTTTTTAATTTGGTTGTCTATTTGCACGTGACCGTGTATCTAGTGCCCAGGCTATTTGCACGTGAATGTGTATCTAGTGACCATGCAGGCTGTTTACACGCAAGTTATTTTCACCGCAAGCAATACGGAAATCATGAAATCTGCATTTTTTTTGCTTACAATATCTGTTTGTGTTTCCCTACTACAGTAGATCTATGCAATTCTATAGTAATAAACATAAAATTACACGGCATGAGCCATGACCGTACTCAGTAAATCCTTCTATCTCGCTACTATCGCATCGAGCGGCTCGGCCAGCAAAAGTAGGCCTACAGATACTGTGTTTACTTCCTCATTATTCGGGAATGGCTTCTTTGAAAGTTATGGAGTGGAAGACTAATGACCAGTGACAGGTATGTGTTATATAGACAATTCAAAAGTACGTGTAGGAGTGAACAATATCTCTTGGATATAGACAAAAAGGTTTTCAGAGACACTTATATAAGATTTCGTATGGGTGTCTCAGAATTGTATTGCCATAGACTGAGGTATGCAAAAGAAAATGTACAAAAGTTATGCCCATTATGTAGAGAACACTATATGAAACTGAAACTCATTTTCTTCTCCTATGTCCAGTCTTAGGGGATTTGAAGGAGCACTATCTACAGGAATACCTCGATCTAAATTGTGCTGACCCAGTAGGTGTTTTAATGTCTTCTCAAAGTAAGTCTACAATAAGAGCAACAGGTAGGCCTATATATTTGTACAAGGCTTTCATGCGTAGAAAAGATGCTGCAGAATCTGCAGAGCGCGATAACTTCTACTTAGATTAGCACTACAAAGTAGTAAATTACCCTGCCGATGGAAAGTGTACACTGCATTCTCAGACTTTGTGATATACAGAATGCTTGAAAAGGGCCGGTGGCCTGCTCAATAAAATTGTTGTTCGTTTGTTCGTTGTTCTCTCTCTCTCTCTCTCTCTCTCTCTCTCTCTCTCTCTCTCTCTCTCTCTCTCTCTCTCTCTGTGTGCGTGTGTGTGTGTGTGTGTGTGTGTGCGTGCGCGCGCGCGTGTGTGTAGAAGAGAAGAATCACGGGAAGATATGCAGCGGAAAAGAAAATAAACAACTGAGTATTTGGAAGATTTAGCGGAATGCAAAGGAGTCACATAGTTGCAGCCTCAGTTTCACTGTCAGTGGATCGAGTGGCATGAAGGATAGTGTCGCCTGAAAGAAAACATAGGATACTCCTGGGTGGTGTCACCAAAGATCTTAAGTGTCACCTCTGATGTAGCCATAATTAGAATCCTAGCCAACACGAGCGAGACATGCAGGTGTTGCGCTCTTCTCCTGCAATATCCTGATGTACGGGGGTTCTCCTGGCT
>JAWQFJ010000147.1:8458-40958 GCA_034096865.1 Theodoxus fluviatilis | reverse complement strand
ACTGAATAACTTTACTCACCGCAATCTGTCTGTCCAGCCCCTCGCCGAAGCAGTCCAGTCTGACCTTCTTTCTTTCCGACATGCGCTCCAGAATGGAGGAGCGACGTGCAGGAGCGGGGAAGGAGTCAGGCAGGTTGCGCACTTCATGCATGGCGGCCAGCTCCTCGGGCGTCATCTTGGCCACTCTGTCGCCCAGGTCCTTGTCGCACAGGGGGCAGTGAGGAGCAGGAGGGGCGACGGCTGTGTGTGGGGGCCGGGGCAGTGCGGGTGTGGGCTTCAGCACGGGCAAGCCACACCACATGGTTCGGGGCACGAAGGGGCCGGGTTTACGGTGTGGAGGGGGAGTGCGGGAGGTCTTGGTCTTGGACAAGGACATGAAGCGGCTGCGACTGGTCCTGCTGCGGTGGCGATGGGAGGAGGTGGCGCGGACGGGGGAGGGTGGGTGGTTGATGGGGGGCAGGGGGTACCAGCGGATATTCCGCATGTCGCCCCTGCTGTCCCCGAAGCCTGGAAGCGGCTTTTGCTGGGAGACGATGCGCGTGTCTGGCACTGCCGCGTCCTGGAGGAGGTTCTCCGTGCTAAGCCGACTGTCGATCTTCAGGGCAGAGAGGTGCTGTATAGGCGGTGGCTTTCTGCCGTCTCCGCCGTGGGCCGTCTGGCTGGGCCGAGCCGCGCCGTCCTGGAGCCCGTGGGCCGTCTGGCTGGGCCGAGCCGCGCCGTCCTGGAGCCCGTGGGCCGTCTGGCTGGGCCGAGCCGCGCCGTCCTGGAGCCCGTGGGCCGTCTGGCTGGGCCGAGCCGCGCCGTCCTGGAGCCCGTGGGCCGTCTGGCTGGGCCGAGCCGCGCCGTCCTGGAGCCCGTGGGCCGTCTGGCTGGGCCGACCCGCGCCGTCCTGGAGCCCGTGGGCCGTCTGGCTGGGCCGACCCGCGCCTGACGGGGGCCGCTCCATGGTGCCGAGGTCCAGGAGAGAAGCGACGCAGTTCCGTGCCGTTCCTGCAGCTCAGCTCATGCAGCAGTGTGCACTTCCCCTCCTCACAGCCAGTGCCCTGACTCTCCTGCTCCACGGCGCCGTCTTGGGAACGCAGAGGAAAATGCTTGTTCCTTTTCTAAAGTCACCGCACCGACTCCTGTCTGGCGATAGGCATTCGTGTAGCAAAGTGTGCTACTGCGTCATCTCATGTTACATTGTGGACACAAGCACATATCCTTCTGCGCCTTGGAAAAGTCATCTATACAACTAATCTTTACTGTTTTCCCTGTTCTATCTACTGACTGGGTGTTCCAAAGGTCAGGCCTCCTACTTCCAGCCTCTCCAAAGTCTGTGCTGCAACTTCCACTGCCTCAAGACCCCGCCACGTCGTACGATTTCTCATGGATGATGCGGGATCACTTTGAGTTTGAAGCAGCTTTGCTAAGAGTCTGAAACTGTCTCTTCTGTGTCTCTGTAAGCTCGCCTAGCGATGTCCTTACGCGAGAAACTAGTCGTATTGGGACTGGTACACGTCGTAGTCTGTCCTAGCTCTATCTACTTTTCTCACGGCCACTTCAAACTGGGAATTCCGTTATTGGGAAGTCATTTGACGTCATAGTTGACTCATCGATACGTCACCCCTTGCCCCTTCGCCAAAGACACTGTAGTCTGCAGTGTCTTTGCCTTGGCCTAGAGGATGTCGAGATCTTTGCAAAATTGTTTTGACGAGGGACGGACTCAGTCTGTGCAAGGATATTATCTAACGGGACCGCCAGCTTCGCCGAATTGCCAGAGAGGTCCCGGACACAGTGATTCGCGGGAACATCACTTCCGGTGGGCCACTATTTTACAATAGTGCGCTGTTCGCTCTCCGATTAAAGCTCACTAACATATCATTTTAATTTGTCAATCTGAAGAATACTTCTTGATGACAAGTACAGCACCTAAAATTTTGCAATAAAACTAACGGCAACACTGAAAAATCACGCGTACATTCCCGCACTGGTCTGGCAAATGTAAACAAATTGATCTACGATGAATTCTTGCTTCAATACGCTCAAAGTGTCTTTGATTACGATCAATCTTTGAATCAATTAAATACAGATCCACATGACAGACACTACTATGTTAAAACACTATTATTACTTGTCCCTTTAGCTTTCATTCTACCGGAAGTGATGTTCCCACAAAAAAAGGTCACTGAGAGGCCAAAATTAATGACAAATGCGTCTAAACTGCAGAAGCTGGCTGACCCGGTAGATAGTGTCTTTGGTCTGTGTCGACACGGAGTGCTTGCAGAATGACCTTGCCTCTGGCCCCTTTACTTCGAAAAACCATCATCGAGTTTTTTTCTCTCTCTGCTTCCTCATCTTTCATTTTATAATCACTTTTTAGTTTACAATTTATTTCATTTTTGTACGTGTGGTCTGACATCGTTACTGCTACGTCTGAATTTTCATATACATGTATAGTTATGTTTGCATTTTTATTGTAGTGTGAACGTGTGTGTTTAACGGGTAAATGAATATTAGGCATTTTTTGCCAAATGTATTACCCTTGCAACGTAGTGGATTCAATTTACTTCAAGTCAGTTCCTTTCCATCTTCTTTCTCTCCACCTGCAGCGGGAGACAGTCCCTCATTAACCCCACCCTAGCTTCATTGCGTCCATAGTCTTCACTTGGGACGGCTTCAATTCGTGGAAAAGGTGTACCCCCTTGACAAGATGTCGTGATCATGATGAGGATGCTGCTGCTGCTGCTGCTGCTTCATAAAGCCACGCCAAACAAGATGAAAAAGCCTACAAGACTCACAGATGTCCCTATTTGTCATTAGACAAACGGTCGTGAAGAAGCTGTGCCGCAAATTACGAGCTCATAAAATGGTTTCACTACTAACAACTCTTGCGTTTGATTGCACTGTAAAATTTAGTGTGAAAGTCAAGTAGTAGTGCAGCTCAGTAGGGCACAGCAGGAGTGCTAACTTTCCTTTTCTTGCAGAACTGCCTTTGCCTTTGACAATCCTATGGTTTTGACATGAAATCTCGATATCCGTCACCGAGCTATTCAAAGTGGGCATCCGCTTGCATTAGTTGCAGTAAGGCGATTTACACTTACCTCGCAGGCTGCTCTTAGCTGAGCGCCAGGTAACGGTTTCGTAGGCCGACCTGTCAATGAAAGATAAGCAGTTCAAAGTCCTGGCCACTACAGTGACCATTATCTTTCCAGAGTGACCAATGGGCAGGATGGGCCAGCACTAGCAGTGGCGCAACCAGCCATTCCGGCCAGGCATAGTTGTCACTCTTCCACGGGTGATACGAGGGTCACTCTAGATAGTATACATGTAGATGTATTAGGTCTGTTAGGTTTAGTCCTACCAAAAACCACCGCAATGCACTGTTGAGGAACAGCAGCAGCCTCAGTGTAGGACAAAATGCAGTGTCCATCGCATACGGCGCCTGTAAAGGTACTTGTGGCTCTCTGTGTGTGTATGTACGTGTTTGTAAGTGTGGTGTGTGTGTGTGTTATGTTTGTATGTGTGTGTGTGCATGTCTATGTGTGTATGTACGCATGTATGTGTACGTGTATGTATGTATGTGTTTGTGCGTGGTATGTTTGTATGTGCATGTCTATGTGTGCGTGTGTATGTAAGTATGTGTGTATGTGTACGTGTGTATACGCGTGTGTGTATGTGTGCATGTATGTATGTGTGTATCACAAACTTCACCCGTAGATGTGTGTAGTTCCGCTTTCCTCAATTCCTGGATAGTTTGTTTCCGGTGTTGACAGCGCTCTGCAAACAGACGGCGATTCCTGTGCGGGTCCGTCGCTGTTTGAGCGCCATGCTGGTCCTCCCGCGCCATGCTGGTCCTCCCGCGCCATGCTGGTCCTCCCGCGCCATGCTGGTCCTCCCGCGCCATGCTGGTCCTCCCGCCTCATGCTGGTCCTCCCGCCTCATGCTGGTCCTCCCGCGCCATGCTGGTCCTCCTGCTGGTCCTTCCGCGGCATGCTGGTCCTTCCGCGCCATGCTGGTCCTCCCGCGCCATGCTGGTCCTCCCGCCTCATGCTGGTCCTCCCGCGCCATGCTGGTCCTCCTGCTGGTCCTTCCGCGCCATGCTGGTCCTCCCGCGCCATGCTGGTCCTCCCGCGCCATGCTGGTCCTCCTGCTGGTCCTCCCGCGCCATGCTGGTCCTCCCGCGCCTTGCTGGTCCTCCCACCCCATGCTGGTCCTCCTGCTGGTCCTCCCGCCCCATGCTGGTCCTCCCCCGCCATGCTGGTCCTCCCGCGCCATGCTGGTCCTCCCGCCTCATGCTGGTCCTCCCGCCCCATGCTGGTCCTCCTGCTGGTCCTCCCGCGCCATGCTGGTCCTCCTGCTGGTCCTCCCGCCCCATGCTGGTCCTCCTGCTGGTCCTTCCGCGCCATGCTGGTCCTCCCCCGCCATGCTGGTCCTCCCGCGCCATGCTGGTCCTCCCGCCCCATGCTGGTCCTCCTGCTGGACCTTCCGCGCCATGCTGGTCCTCCCGCGCCATGCTGGCTGCTGCCATTGGCTGGGTTCGCGCTGGCCGCGACTTCTGCTCGTTCCCGAGAGACAGGAAATGCAACGCGAGTCTCAAGCTCCGTATTTCCAGGCCATGGACACGCAGTGCTGCCAGCCTGAGCTGCTCTGGTGCGCACTGGGAGTGGAGAAGTCCCTGAATGGCCAACGCCCAGATGCACCACGATTGCAACAAAATAAAACGAGTGAGCGAGACAATTCAAGCCGCCTTTCTTGAATAACGAAAATTGAAAAAGAAGGTCTCTGTGGCCGAGTGGTTAGCGCGCTGGACTTACAGTCACTTGCGGCTAATGGGTGCGGCGTTCGAAGCTGCGCGGTTCCCAGGGTTGCATCCTTGAGCAAGATGCTTAACTCGCATTGCTCAGTTGCGCTGATAATCAGAAGTTCCTGCAACTTAAATAATCCAGGGTTTCCAGGGTTCCAGGTATTGGGGGAGTTACCCTACAGCTCAGGTTGCAACCTTTCTTCAGTGAGAACAATGGATGTTTCGGTCCGTCCTCTATTGTCTGCGGAGGTCATTGTGACTTCAGTACTGTTGTGGTCATCCACGTGGACATTTAACACAGTTGCGTGGTTGTTTACAACTGTTAGTCGCCGCAAGTTGAAAAGAGATTTATAATGAGAGAACTCGCGTCGACCTCACTTCAGCTATCATTATGTACAGCGCAGTCTATCCCTACTCACGAGGAGAGGATGGATGGATGGATGGAGCTTATTACGGGCCTTTTAGCTGTGTAGGCTGTATAAGGCTACAACGTTCATACATAGTGGCATGCATTCACTTCCAAAATGCACAGCTCTCACGCTCTCCTCAACGTCTTCGTGAAAGACAAGGATGAAGCAATGCAGCGAAGGCAGAGTCTCTGTCGAGGTCGCCGGTTCCAAAAAGAGTTACTTTCACGGACGTGGTGGGCGCTTTGCCAATAAGGTCCATATGCTTTCTGAATCAGTTATCAAGTTTGTTCATAAACATTTCGGATTCTCCAGAGCTACTGTGCAGTCTTTTTAATAAGTGTAACCCTCTTCTGCATCGTCGAGCTCAAAACATCTCCGCCATATTAGAAGTGTGTGCAGGTTTGCCAGTCCTCTACTGCCACCCGTGGTGCGTCTTGCGTCTGGGGCAGAGTCTGACGTCACTGCGTGGGATGCTGGCAATGAGGATCTCACTCGCACAAAGCAAACGATGTGGACAAATAACACAACAAGGTGGTTGTTACTGAAACAGTTTCACAGATATTTTTATTTGAGCCCTCTCTTATAGTCTACAAGTAATGGACAGAACAGGACATACGTACATGTCAATGTTTTCAACTAAGGATGACATGCCTAGTGTCAGCTACACCAGTGTGGACACAATAATTTATCAATGAAATGGAGACCATTCCAACATATGAAAATGAATAATATATAAAATGACTAATATATATTACAATATTGCCTTAGGTTTTGATTGTAACCATTTTCTGAGGGGTCAAAAAGAAGTTCAGTGTGTGAAGAGGGGAATTTTCATTTCCACTAGGGAGAGACGACCCCACAGAACCCAAATGCCAGCAACTGTACACTGCGTGTTTCTACCAGTCTTCGGTCCTCCCCTTGACGACAGTATTCAGTCATTCGAGGGGAGGAGGGGGAAGTGGGGAGGGGTGGGTGGGTGTGGCTATTTGTCTGCCCCTGCCTCAAGGCAGCCAATATATCTTGCACTCTGAAAACTCAACCAGACCCTGGGTACAGTCGAGTACAGTACAGTACAGCAAAGGCTACACGGACACAACACCAGATTCTACTCTCGGGGTACGCACAACGTGACGAGTTTGACATGCATCAGTTAAGCAGCGCCGCGTGGCCTGAGCTCCACACAAATGCTCTGCTCTGTGGATGTCGTACGAACAATGAGATTTCATTATCGAGGAGTTCCTTCTACATATGTGCGTGTGTGTGTGAATGAGTGAGTGAGTGAACGAAAGAGAGAGAGAGAGAGAGAGAGAGAGAGAGAGAGAGAGAGAGAGAGAGAGAGAGAAAGGAGGGTGTGTGTAAGCAGATTATTATCTCTGTATATGCGTGCATGCCCGTATGTGTGTAATTGTGCGTGCGCATGCATAAGAGAGAGAGAGAGAGAGAGAGAGAGAGAGAGAGAGAGAGAGAGAGAGAGAGAGAGAGAGAGAGAGAGAGAGAGAGAGAGAATTCTGAAAACTTCTGAAAGCTGAACTACGCTAGTAAGTGTTATCATGTACTTGTGCGTGCATGCGTGCATGCAGGTACACGTTTGTGTTCAAGATGGCGGATGGACAGGCTGGAGCCAGAAGCAAAGCAAAATACTTGTGGTAATCAAAGAGGGAGGTGGAACTGCAAACTTGACAAACCTCCAAGTTTGGAAGGGTTACAGACAGCTACAATGCAACACTAGTACCAATATTTACAAAATCAGGACAAAATACAATACTCCTAACTTCACAAAAATGTCTCTTTATTTAAAACAACTGCACTATGCATCTTACACATAAAAATCCCTTGAACACAATTTTCACAACTGTCACATTGGCAATCAAAATGCGTCATTCTGCACATTTGTTGAAATCGACTACACGCAGTTTTTTCACATCGAAATGTCAACATAGCTTATGGGGGAGAAAATCAACACAAACGGACACAAATCCCGTCTACGAAACCAGCGCGACAGTAAGAGACGCCTACCTGGCACAGAGGGAGGACGAGTGTGGAGTGATTATTATGAGAGGAAGCAAGGCCTCAGCAACAGCTACAGTGACGGACGCTCACTACCAGCAGCCCCAGATCTGATGGAAGGTGCTAAGTCTTCATGTCGTCTCAGTCTGGAAAAGTCTTCCAGCACAGCCTTCTTAACCAGTCTTCTAGACAGTCGTTCAGCACAACCTTCTAAACAGTCTTCTAGCATAGCCTTCCGGTACAGCTTCCCATGCAGCACTAGTTCCGCGTCCGGGACTCAAGGGCTAGCAAGAAACGTTTACAACTAGAAGCCACGGAGAGGAGGAAGCAAGCGGGTTAGCTGTAAGGCTGGAAATCGGTTTGACAACTTTTCAGAGCGAATGAGGTCGTAGGAAGGAGAAATTTAGAGGAGGAACAGACCGTAAACATGGGCTCTGAGCAGCGGCTGGGAGGCCAAGTCTACACCTGGGAGGCCATGCAAGTCTACACCTGGGAGGCCATGCAAGGCTACACCTGGGAGGCCATGCAAGGCTACACCTGGGAGGCCATGCAAGGCTACACCTGGGAGGCCATGCAAGGCTACACCTGGGAGGCCATGCAAGGCTACACCTGGGAGGCCATGCAAGGCTACACCTGGGAGGCCATGCAAGGCTACACCTGGATACAGACTGTGATGAGGGGCCAAGATCTGCCAGGAAAAGCTATGGGGAATAGGGAAACGCTGCGATGGAGACAAAGAGGCAGTGTGCATGAGGCAGAGGCTGAGGGGCAGAGGGTGTGAGGAAGAGGCAGAGGCTGCACAGAGAGGCAGGGCAGAGGGCGAGTGAGGTAGCTTGCTGTGGTCAGAGTTGCTGCCACTGAGCTTACATGAAGGCCACGGACTGCACGCTGGCTCCCCAACCCTCCCCACCTCCCCTTGGCAAGTTGGGCAAATGAGCTGAGCAAACGGACAGCTAGCTTTCTAGTCAGTCACGACGCGGACCTCTCCTACATGGGATGCCGTGCCTGAGCACAGAACGTGGTACTCGTGGAGATTTTTGGAATGCCTCACCCCGCCACCTGAAATCTAAATCCCTCAAAGCACTTTCTCTTCACGACAAATTTTCCCCTACTCAAGGCCACAGCCAGCGAAGACATAAGCGATGTCATTTCCTAGAAATGTCAGCGTGTAAAATTCACTTTATGGAGTATTCTACATTTACCATCCGATGCATTCATAACCTACAGATACCTTATGTGTTAACTATAATAATATGACGAAGTAGGATTCACTTTCCCGAATCTTTCTGGTCGAATTTTACAGTACGGACTACTTGTAACATATCTACACTAAAACTGGCCACTAGAAATTCTACAAAAAAATAAGATAACCTTTGCAGCTTCTTTCCTGTTTCTGGGAATTGAAAGAAAAATGAGGTTTACGACGTTAATGATACAGACATAGACACTTCTGAGCAGCTAACACTTCTGTGTCTGAGGACTACACTGTCTACATATGAAGGCTACTGCACAAACCTCTCATCCCAGCTCGAGTGAAACTGACGGCAGGCAGTGCGACTGAGGAGACTCGTACCCACAGGCCTACAACTCAACACTCCAAACAGAAAGACGAGCACTGGCAGCAAATCCACGACCCAGCATGCACCCCCTGGAGGCTGAACAAACCAAGGCAAATGTCCATGGGCACATTGTGCCGCGTCTCCAATAAATAACAAGTAAAATTCATTTTCCATCAAGTAAAAGAACCCTGGTTAAATGTGACGAACAAACAAACGAGCAAACAACCAACCCAACAATCGTGCGGACACAAACACACACACACATACACACACACACACGCACACACACACACACGAGCAGAATGGCCTTCACGTAAGCTGTGTGGGCGGGCAAAGACTGGCATCTGCAGAGTGCTTCTACAGGTTCTGTGGGGTCCATTGTCGTCCAAGACTACTCCCCCATCCCACAGTGTCTACAGATCCCCCATCCCATAATGCCTAGGTACTCCCCCCTTGCCACCCTGCAGTGTGCGTAGAGGGCCAGGTATGACGACTCCACCAATGCAGTGAAATACAGACAGAGAAAGTACAGGTCAGATCTAGCTAACAACTCAATACACATACAGCACATCACATGTTCAAGACAATATTGCAACGATTCATTCCAAAATGTACGTTTTCAAGACAATAATGTTTTCCACACATAAAAATCGTCATGACCCCAGCCTCCCCAACCCCCTCCCCTAATTTTTGCTGAGGCTAGCATCCATGACGTCAAAGACAAAAAAAACTCAATGCAATTGTCCACCTGACCCAAACAACGCTCAATGGGTGTTGACAAAGTCGTTGAAGAACTCAAAAAGAAACAACAGTTCTTCACTGGATGAGAGACACAGTGAAACATATGGACAAACGTACATAGAGCAAAATCCTCCCAGTGGTCAGGGAACCAGGTGGAGGTTTACACGTCATCAAGCCACAGGGGCCTGGCAGGCGCTGTGGGGATTACTGTACAAACTCCTGGCACTCCGCCCCCCCCCACCCCCAGGGGCAAGAGGTGGCCGTTTCGCCCATTCCCGTTTTGCAGGTTCAGTAGCTTTTCGCAGTATGTCCAGAGAAATGATGACAAACAAATGGCCTTTTGCCAGTCCAGAGACACACACGCAGTCAGTCACCTCAAGGTCAACATGTCAAACAAAATGGCTCATGGATGAAGAAGTGTTCAGAGAAGCAAATGACAAATGGCTGCACTCAGCATCAATTTCTCTCGCGTTTCCCATGGATGTTTGTTTTGAATAAGCAGACTGTCAATGAGTGGCATTGATGCTGTCAGAGAAAAGTCTTCATCGACAATGGCACAAGTCCCCAAACGTGTGAAGGCAAAGGGGGACTCGGCGGTGTGGACCGAACCATGAACAGATTGAATCGGCGCAACGAGAATCGGCGAAACGGGAAACGGGACGCTGCTCGACTGAACTGGTCACTGGCGAGAGGCCTTCAGGGCGTGCCCTGTCCTCATTTTTGATCATTTACACTTCCCACTTCAAAACAAGAAAGAGAAAAAAGTCATTGTGAATGGAGATGTCGAGGGAAATAACAAAAATAAGCAAGTAAATGCATCAGTAATGATGAGCTAGGCAGAATATCAACCAAATCAACCAAGAAAACAAACCATGCCTAAGGGAGGGGACAGGACGAGGGGGGGGGGGGGGGGGGGGGGATCGATAACGCCTAGGTAAGTAGTGCTTACATAAATAAAGATTACAGTCAAATTGTTGTCGATATCTGCAAAACCTACTCAACTTTCACAAGTACACTTACTTACAAAATACACATTCACTGAGCACTGGCATTGTTGAGTATTGAATATTTACATCTACACACAAAATCTTCTCCAAGATTGCCACGGACTTGCAGCAGAATCAAATTACATGGACCAGCACTCTGTCCACTAGCGCTGCTGATAAACAAGCACAAAACAAAGTATGGGGGCTCGTAACAGAGTGAGATTACACAGAATATTCACAAATGAAATAAAAACAACAGAGCAGAGTACCACCAAGAGATACAAGATGACATTAACAGAAAAAGTTCCCCTACTCAAACAAAGAAAGGCTTCAGCAAAGGCACCCCCACAGGAGTAAAATATACAGAAGCCACAAGTCCCACCAGCGCAAGGGGAAACAAAATGGGAAACAAAAATTCAAACAACCCAGCTGTGCACTCAAGTACCAGTGCCATGAACCTGGTGTCATGCGACTGGACTGACCAATCAGACGTGAGATTTATCAATTCCATATGCAGATCATATCAGTTTCCACACACCGTCTGCTCCCCCCCACCTCCCTCCTGCCACCAGGAGGTGTGACTCACAACTGACATGAGCGAAGGTAGTATGGCAAAAGAAAAGTCTTCCACATATCATAGGTACGTCAGAAAATGTCCATTGACATTGGATATATTTACAAAAACAGCTTAGATTTTGTCACTTTTTTACATTCAACATTCATCAACTATGCAATAATAATTTATTCTGACAACTTTCATAGCTTCTCACGCATGACACCTGCAAAAGTGCTCAGGCTGCTCTCGAGTCAGGGTGCTTCTGTAGAGCGCTACAGGAGGAACAATCTTGAAGCCAATGGCATTGCTTGCTGTCTCACCAGTCTCTTGCTCCCTCTAGCTAGTCTGCAGGAGCCCGCTCCACTGCAGAAAGAAAGTTTGCTTTGTCCAATGGGAATGGAAAAGAAAAGATTTCCATGCACCTTCCACTGTTTTTAGGACAGGCACAAACAAGCCTACCTACAAGACAAGGGCAAATTTTGTTCTGGAAAGGCCTGGGACGAGAAAAATGGGACAAACAAGTTACATCTGCCCCTCGCCATTCTCTGCAGCCTGCTTTCTCTGAAAGCTGATAAAATTTCATCATCAACGATTTCTTTAAGTATGCCCAAAATTCAAATTAGCACCACACAATGTGGGGAGGGCAAAAGAGGGCAAAATATGATGAGGAAATAAATTATGAACATAAACGTCAGTCTTTTTAGGATAATATAGTCATGCAGATTTTAGGGCAGGAATATAAGTGAACGGTTAAGGATGTTAATAGAAGCAAAGAGATTAGCTCCTACATCTACGAGGGAAGCAGCATTGGCTTTAAGACTAGTTCCTGCTCAAACAATCCTGATGTGCTGGCAGTTGTTTTGAGGCCCAGAAGCCTGGGCTACCAAAGGACTGGAGTGGTTGCAATGGCTTATGTCAAGGATGTTCATTTACCACAAAAAAGGAAGGAAAAAACAAAAAAACAAAGGAGAGACCACGGAACTCAAGTGGCACTGGCACGACGGACGGCAAGAGAGGCGAGGCCACGCGTTGGCGGGCAAGTCAAGCACACTACAGCAGAGAGTCAAAATGCTCTACGAAATACGCCTACCACGCACTGCCAGCACAGGGGGGAAAAAAACTGAGAGAAAAAATAAATTCAACTTGTCTCCCACTTGACCGCTTCCTCTACACTTCACAATCAGGTGGCGGGACCAGTAGCCAGGACTGCTGATGATTTGTGATGGAGTGTGACGGTTGAACGCTCCTTGCATGAAATGCAGTGATTTTTCCAATGGACCCGATGGGGAGGAAGGAGCGTGCGAATACGCATTTGGAATGAATCAAATGAAGCTTTTAACAATCAACGTTATAAATAAAACTTTTCTCCTTAAATGCAGCACAGGTAAAAAATTTGATTTGATTTCTTTAACATTCAATTTGCGGTGAGAAATTTTTAAACAAATATTTGATTTCACAGTCAAAGCAGACAAGTCTTGTGTAAAATAAAATCACAACTGATGGCCGAGTAAAAAACCAAGGTAATGGTTACAAGACATGCTACGTCTACGAGGTAAGCAAAGAGCAAAACACTGTGTAGAAGCCAGGATCTGTCAAGGGGAATCGTGGAGGCAATGGGCCTGACCCTTAGTCCTTTGGTCTTCACCTCAAGCATATGGGCTTCAAAATGGTGTAGCACCAACAAGTTGCATGTCTCTCGCTCGCTCTCTCTCAGATGTACACTAGTCATAAATAGTGAATAATTTAATACAGTTCCATGAGAGGCATGCTCTGTGCCTCGTCTGTAGCATGTGTTTGTCTCAAGACATGAAAAAATCTGCATCGGAGTCCTTCTCAAACCGTTTGGCCTCCTCCTGCATAGATTCTTTTATCTTTTGGATAGCTGCACATTCATTTTGGTCCTGAAAAAATGGTAAAGATCAAAAAATTGAGAACGAACACGGCATGCCATGATGTGAGGGAGTGGTGTGTGAGTGAGATGCTAGTGCTAGGGCAGTCGCCAGATCATCTGGGTCGACCTAGAGCTGACTGGCTGGCTGGCTAATGCTTGGCCCCTGCAGGCCTTACTAGGACCGAGTCGGCTCCCTAGGGACCGCTCCTGTCACTGCCTGGCTAGCTGGACTGAGATGAGGGTGAGAGTGGAGCACGTAGGGCCCACACAGCTACAACACACATCGGGTGGCATGACTGGACTGGCAACAGGGTGCACAAAATGGAACATGAGTTGTTGCGTTACTATGGCAACCAGCGCCCTGACGGGCTGGCTTTCATTCTCTCTTCCTCTCTCTCTCTCTTCTTCTCCGCCCAGGATAGTGCTGGGTCATGGTCCTCTTTGCATCACGATTGTTTGACAGCCTCTACAGGTAGACATCGCTCTCAGCAAGCAAATGCTCTCAAGTTTCAAAAGACCAGGTAAAAAAAAATTTAATAAAGGAAGGAAGATGGAAAGGAAACAAAACAAAAGAAAAGGCTATGAAGGGAAGCGTCAGGCGATAGTTTGCATGCAAAAGTGCCCCAATCCCACGAACAAATCACATGAGGTCTAGAAGCAGGTTAATCATGTCAGGAAAAATACGACAAAAAATTCTTACTCATTCACTAAACACAGATTGGCAAATCATGAGCTTATAGCATCAAATACTGCAAACACTCCTAACATCATGAAATATTTTCTTTTCCTTTCCCTGGGACAATCAAACTGGAGGAGAAGTGAGAAGTTTGGGGGTGGGGTGGGTGGGAGGAGAGAGGTAGGGCGGAGGGGAGGTTGTGACAAGCAAAAGGGGGGTGGGGGTGTAAAGGGGGGGGGGGGGGGGGAAGAGAGGGGGGCGCACAGCTGGGTCGTGATTTTCAAAACAACTAAAACATGGAATTGGATTGGGGCCGAGCTCCTGTCTCACTGGAGGGGGGGCAGGGGGCTTTAGGAAATCAGCAGGGCAGCAGAAGCGGCCTGAGGGTGGGGGTGAGGGGCTGATGAGGGGGGCGTGAAGAGGAGGGCATGGGCCAGTCGGGGTGGGGCAGACAGCAGGTCACATGTGCAGATGACTTACGTTCTCCTGGTAGCCGCCCAAGCCATAGCCCCCCATGTCCTGCCCCGTCACGGCCACGCTGACTGGCGGGAGGTCGTCACGCGGCGTGCCAGGGCCGTTGACTGGGGAGTTTTTCATGCCGTCCATCTCACCTGCAAACACATATTGCGGACTTCTTCCTATACACGGAAAAAAGAGAAAGAAAATGATGTCATGACAGAGGTGGTCCAGGCAAACATTCCAGCACGGTCTTTATTCATCAAGGAATTCAAAAGCAGTTTTAGATACATATACTTCAGTGGCCGGCTTGAGAAGAACAAGGTTGATTGAATTATGTACAGGCCAATTTTAGGAACAGTTTCTTTCTTATTGAATTTTCCCTCCCTTCCAACAAGAACATACATCATAAATCTTCAAACAATCCTTTTGTCATTTGATGATCACATCTTGAACACTTTACTTTTTAAAAAAGTTACCCTATCAAGCATTGTTCAGACAGGTGTGATCACTGAATAACAACATACAGCGTTTAAAGTACGAGAAAACCCCCAGCCCTTTTCCCCTCCCCAAATCAACAGGCAGGAGGCTGCTTCCAGCTAGGAGGGATTTGTCTACCACAGTAGATTCACAGCAAAGGCAAAAGCCTTGGCTAAGTGCAGGCTGCACAGAGGTTGCAGCAGCAGAATTCTCAGCCTTCTCAGACACAACAGAGCTCACCAGTAGATTTCCAGCCCTGATCCATTCATGATACAATGGACCCATAATAATCTCGTCTCTCTGTCACACTGTTCAGAGACAAGTAGGATCAAAAGCTCTACTAACGTCAGGCTGCCCAACACCACACGAAAGTGACAATGCCAGTCCCACCACTGCAACACTCTACATATACAGGCCCTCCAGAGATTTTTGCATCAATTTTGGCATCAAGACACACGGTCCCTCCTGCCCGAGCCTTCATGTGCAGTTTTATCGCAATCACGTCTCCACTTGCAGGGAGGTGCCGAGGGCGGGGCAGGTACAAAACTCAGCATGCCACAGGTAAGTCCACGTGTGTTTGGTGCTAGAGCCATGGCTAAGTGAGTCATGAGTTGCCTTCCACCAGCCAAGTCCTCCGGTGGCCATGACGCATATGGACGCCGATGGCCATGCCACTGGAGCAGGCCCCGACAGCTCTACGGCCATGGCAGCCTGCCGACAGCGCCATGTGGCACTGCTGTGTGTCGGATGCAGACTGGGGCTGACTGTGGATGTTGAGGGGGAGGGAGGCAGGGACACGGCAAGAGACTGAGGAGGACCAAGGCACTTACCATTCATGACTGGTGGCATGTCCGGTCCCATTGGCATTCCACCTTCAGGGCCTCCCATGGGGAACTGCAAGGACATTGGTCAGGTGTCAGTGGGAACCAGGAACAGGCAAAGTCATCAGCATATGCACTAACAGGCTGGGCTGTACAGAGGCTATGCATGTCAAAATGCAGCAGAGATGGCATCCTCTTTTAGTATCCTCTTCTCACACAACATAGAGCACACAGAAAGGTCAAGGGCAAATAGCTTAGGAAAGCTAGCAAGGAAATGATGGGTAGATGACAGACTTTTCATCACGACACACGAGAAAGCCTGGTAAAACCCAGCATTACTTATTTGTGTGGAAGTCCTTCTCAGCAAAAGCTTCGCCTGGTGAGGCATACTGGAGTTGTGCCCCTTTGTTCAAGCTTCAGAAAAATGTCTGCCCTTCCCTTCTCTGTCTCCACTGCACACCTTTCTGACTGCACAATTGTGTCTCACATCTACTGCACAATTGTGTCTCACATCTACTGCACAATTGTGTCTCACATCTACTGCGCAATTGTGTCTCACATCTACTGCACAATTGTGTCTCACATCTACTGTACAATTGTGTCTCAATCTACTGCACAATTGTGTCTCACATCTACTGCACAATTGCGTCTCACATCTACTGCACAATTGCGTCTCACATCTACTGCACAATTGCGTCTCACATCTACTGCACAATTGCGTCTCACATCTACTGCACAATTGCGTCTCACATCTACTGTACAATTGCGTCTCACACCCACTGCAAAGTGGGAGGGGATTTTGAAGTTTGGCCAAACTGTGACACCAGAAAGGAACAAGGAAGGAAGAGCGAGATGAGCAGGTAGGAAGATAGGTAGGAAGATAGGTAGGAAGATAGGTAGGAAGACAGATAGGTAGGTGTGAGCAGGGTGTCAAAGTGGATAGATCAAGTTTTAAAATTCAATTGCGTGGATGGGTCAAGTGAGATTCAAGAGTAAAATCAGATGGAATAAGTAAGGCGTCGAAGTAGGTGGATGAAAGGCGTGGGGTGAGTGTCCAGTGGGTAGGAGAGTGAGTACTGAGGAGGGTACTTACATGCCGTGAGTAGTGTCAAGTGGGTACATGCCTGGCGTGAGTAGTGTCCAGTGGGTACATGCCTGGCGTGAGTAGTGTCCAGTGGGTACATGCCTGGCGTGAGTAGTGTCCAGTGAGTACATGCATGGCGTGAGTAGTGTCCAGCGGGTACATGCCTGGCGTGAGTAGTGTCCAGTGAGTACATGCATGGCGTGAGTAGTGTCCAGCGGGTACATGCCTGGCGTGAGTAGTGTCAAGTGGGTACATGCCTGGCGTGAGTAGTGTCCAGTGAGTACATGCATGGCGTGAGTAGTGTCCAGCGGGTACACGCATGGCGTGAGTAGTGTCCAGTGAGTACATGCCTGGTGTGAGTAGTGTCCAGTGGGTACACGCATGGCATGAGTAGTGTCCAGTGGGTACATGCCTGGCGTGAGTAGTGCCCAGTGGGTACATGCATGGCATGAGTAGTGTCCAGTGGGTACACGCATGGTGTGAGTAGTGTCCAGTGGCTACACGCATGGTGTGAGTAGTGTCCAGTGGATACATGCCTGGCGTGAGAAATGTCTGGTGGGTACACGCATGGCGTGAGTAGTGTCCAGTGGCTACACGCATGGTGTGAGTAGTGTCTAGTGAGTACATGCCTGGCGTGAGTAGTGTCCAGTGAGTACATGCCTGGCGTGAGTAGTGTCCAGTGGGTACACGCATGATGTGAGTAGTGTCTATTGGGTACACACATGGTGTGAGTAGTGTCTAGTGGGTACACGCATGGCGTGAGTAGTGTCCAGTGGGTACACGCATGGTGTGAGTAGTGTCTAGTGGGTACACGCATGGTGTGAGTAGTGTCTAGTGGGTACACGCATGGTGTGAGTAGTGTCTAGTGGGTACACGCATGGTGTGAGTAGTGTCTGGTGGGTACATGCATAGCATGAGAAGTGTCCAGTGGGTACATGCCTGGCGTGAGTAGTGTCCAGTGAGTACACGCATGGTGTGAGTAGTGTCTAGTGGGTACACGCATGGTGTGAGTAGTGTCCAGTGGCTACACGCATGGTGTGAGTAGTGTCAAGTGGGTACATGCCTGGCATGAGAAGTGTCTGGTGGGTACACGCATGGCGTGAGTAGTGTCTAGTGGGTACACGCATGGCGTGAGTAGTGTCTAGTGGGTACACGCATGGCGTGAGTAGTGTCCATTGGGTACACGCATGGCGTGAGTAGTGCCTAGTGGGTTCATGCATGGCGTGAGTAGTGTCCAGTGGTACACGCATGGTGTGAGTAGTGTCTAGTGGGTGCACGCATGGTGTGAGTAGTGTCTACTGGGTACACGCATGGCGTGAGTAGTGTCCAGTGAGTACACACATGGTGTGAGTAGTGTCCAGTGAGTACACACATGGTGTGAGTAGTGTCTACTGGGTACACGCATGGCGTGAGTAGTGTCCAGTGAGTACACACATGGTGTGAGTAGTGTCCAGTGAGTACACACATGGTGTGAGTAGTGTCCAGTGAGTACACACATGGTGTGAGTAGTGTCTACTGGGTACACGCATGGCGTGAGTAGTGTCCAGTGAGTACACACATGGTGTGAGTAGTGTCCAGTGAGTACACACATGGTGTGAGTAGTGTCCAGTGGGTACATGCACGGCGTGAGTAGTGTCCAGTGAGTACACACATGGTGTGAGTAGTGTCCAGTGAGTACACACATGGTGTGAGTAGTGTCTACTGGGTACACGCATGGCGTGAGTAGTGTCCAGTGAGTACACACATGGTGTGAGTAGTGTCCAGTGAGTACACACATGGTGTGAGTAGTGTCTAGTGGGTACACGCATGGTGTGAGTAGTGTCCAGTGGCTACACGCATGGTGTGAGTAGTGTCAAGTGGGTACATGCCTGGCATGAGAAGTGTCTGGTGGGTACACGCATGGCGTGAGTAGTGTCTAGTGGGTACACGCATGGCGTGAGTAGTGTCTAGTGGGTACACGCATGGCGTGAGTAGTGTCCATTGGGTACACGCATGGCGTGAGTAGTGCCTAGTGGGTTCATGCATGGCGTGAGTAGTGTCCAGTGGTACACGCATGGTGTGAGTAGTGTCTAGTGGGTGCACGCATGGTGTGAGTAGTGTCTACTGGGTACACGCATGGCGTGAGTAGTGTCCAGTGAGTACACACATGGTGTGAGTAGTGTCCAGTGAGTACACACATGGTGTGAGTAGTGTCTACTGGGTACACGCATGGCGTGAGTAGTGTCCAGTGAGTACACACATGGTGTGAGTAGTGTCCAGTGAGTACACACATGGTGTGAGTAGTGTCCAGTGAGTACACACATGGTGTGAGTAGTGTCCAGTGAGTACACGCATGGTGTGAGTAGTGTCCAGTGAGTACACACATGGTGTGAGTAGTGTCCAGTGAGTACACGCATGGTGTGAGTAGTGTCCAGTGAGTACACACATGGTGTGAGTAGTGTCTAGTGAGTACACACATGGTGTGAGTAGTGTCCAGTGAGTACACACATGGTGTGAGTAGTGTCCAGTGAGTACACACATGGTGTGAGTAGTGTCTACTGGGTACACGCATGGCGTGAGTAGTGTCCAGTGAGTACACACATGGTGTGAGTAGTGTCCAGTGAGTACACACATGGTGTGAGTAGTGTCCAGTGAGTACACACATGGTGTGAGTAGTGTCCAGTGAGTACACGCATGGTGTGAGTAGTGTCCAGTGAGTACACACATGGTGTGAGTAGTGTCCAGTGAGTACACGCATGGCGTGAGTAGTGTCCAGTGAGTACACACATGGTGTGAGTAGTGTCTAGTGGGTACACACATGGTGTGAGTAGTGTCCAGTGAGTACACACATGGTGTGAGTAGTGTCTACTGGGTACACACATGGTGTGAGTAGTGTCCAGTGAGTACATGCATGGCATGAGTAGTGTCCAGTGAGTACATGCACGGCGTGGGTAGTGTCCAGTGAGTACACACATGGTGTGAGTAGTGTCCAGTGAGTACACACATGGTGTGAGTAGTGTCTACTGGGTACACGCATGGCGTGAGTAGTGTCCAGTGAGTACACACATGGTGTGAGTAGTGTCCAGTGAGTACACACATGGTGTGAGTAGTGTCTAGTGGGTACATGCACGGCGTGAGTAGTGTCCAGTGGGTACACACATGGTGTGAGTAGTGTCCAGTGGGTACATGCACGGCGTGGGTAGTGTCCAGTGGGTACATGCCTGGCGTGAGTAGTGTCCAGTGAGTACACACATGGTGTGAGTAGTGTCCAGTGGGTACATGCACGGCGTGGGTAGTGTCCAGTGGGTACATGCACGGCGTGGGTAGTGTCCAGTGGGTACATGCATGGCGTGAGTAGTGTCCAGTGAGTACACACATGGTGTGAGTAGTGTCCAGTGAGTACACACATGGTGTGAGTAGTGTCCAGTGAGTACACGCATGGCGTGAGTAGTGTCCAGTGAGTACACACATGGTGTGAGTAGTGTCCAGTGAGTACACACATGGTGTGAGTAGTGTCCAGTGAGTACACGCATGGTGTGAGTAGTGTCCAGTGAGTACATGCACGGCGTGAGTAGTGTCCAGTGAGTACACACATGGTGTGAGTAGTGTCCAGTGAGTACACACATGGTGTGAGTAGTGTCCAGTGGGTACACACATGGCGTGAGTAGTGTCCAGTGAGTACATGCACGGCGTGAGTAGTGTCCAGTGAGTACATGCACGGCGTGGGTAGTGTCCAGTGAGTACATGCACGGCGTGGGTAGTGTCCAGTGAGTACACACATGGTGTGAGTAGTGTCCAGTGAGTACACACATGGTGTGAGTAGTGTCCAGTGGGTACACGCATGGCGTGAGTAGTGTCCAGTGAGTACACACATGGTGTGAGTAGTGTCCAGTGAGTACACACATGGTGTGAGTAGTGTCCAGTGGGTACACGCATGGCGTGAGTAGTGTCCAGTGAGTACATGCACGGCGTGAGTAGTGTCCAGTGAGTACATGCACGGCGTGAGTAGTGTCCAGTGGGTACATGCACGGCGTGGGTAGTGTCCAGTGGGTACACACATGGTGTGAGTAGTGTCCAGTGGGTACATGCACGGCGTGGGTAGTGTCCAGTGGGTACATGCACGGCGTGAGTAGTGTCCAGTGGGTACATGCATGGCGTGAGTAGTGTCCAGTGGGTACATGCACGGCGTGAGTAGTGTCCAGTGGGTACATGCACGGCGTGAGTAGTGCCCAGTGGCTACACACATGGTGTGAGTAGTGTCCAGTGGGTACACACATGGTGTGAGTAGTGTCCAGTGGGTACATGCACGGCGTGAGTAGTGTCCAGTGGGTACATGCACGGCGTGGGTAGTGTCCAGTGGCTACATGCACGGCGTGGGTAGTGTCCAGTGAGTACATGCACGGCGTGGGTAGTGTCCAGTGGGTACACGCATGGCGTGGGTAGTGTCCAGTGAGTACATGCACGGCGTGGGTAGTGTCCAGTGGGTACATGCACGGCGTGGGTAGTGTCCAGTGGGTACATGCACGGCGTGGGTAGTGTCCAGTGGGTACATGCACGGCGTGGGTAGTGTCCAGTGAGTACACACATGGTGTGAGTAGTGTCCAGTGAGTACACACATGGTGTGAGTAGTGTCCAGTGGGTACATGCACGGCGTGGGTAGAGCGGTGGATGACTTACTCCTGGCATTCCAGGCATGCCGGGGCCTCCAGGCTTCATCATGCCGTACATGCCGTCCCCTGAATTTGTGGAGTCGCCTGCAACAAGAAAGCAGAGCACTGTCACTGCGCCTCAGTCGGGGCCAAGAGAGGCGCAGGAAGCAAGGACAGGAAGCAAGAGTGGACAGCTTAATCAAAATGGCGCTACGACTCAGGAGCTGACGTGAGGCACGGCTACAGAAAGCATGAAGTGTCAGTAGCGAGGGCCAGTGGTGAAGGTCTACATAATGGGAGTCGTCTACAATGGTTGGATGAGGAGGTGGATGATGTTGATGATGAGGATGATGAGGATGATGGTGGTGGTGGTGGTGGTGGTGGAATGAGAGGGTTATAAATTCTGGAAGAAAAATTAGAGGAAAACGGGGTGAGAGGTAAAAAGCAAGTTATAAAGAATGAAAGCCAAAACGGAGTTGCTGGTGCCAGGAAAATTGACTCAAGAAAAGAACTTTAAGGCAATGCAAAAATCCAACAGAAGGCGAGAAACAGATCAGGAATAATCCAACTACGGCTACGACTTCAAGGGAAAAGCCAGTGTGAGAAAGCGCGAGTCCAGGCAGACTACACCCACTCCAGCGGGTGGACACTACAGAGAGATGGGCGGGAATCGGGTGGGGCAGTCCAGGCTAGAGGGTGGGGTGAGGGAGACGGGAGGACAAACTACCTTGTGGACTAGGCATGATGGGGGTACCTGGGGGGCCGCCTGTGGGAGGACCCTGTGGGCAGAAACAAAAGCAGGCATTAGCAATCAAAATGTGGAACGTTCCCCACTCCTCCATCATGGGAAATGATGATAGTGACAAGCAATGCTTTCTCTCTCTTGACATCCACAGACACATCAACCTAAAAGTCTCAAAATTCTTTCCCACTTCCAACATGTGAATGATCACCAGACCACTATTTCCATCCATCACAGTCAGGACAATAATGACCCTCGCACAATCAACAGTTTCTGCACTTGTCAGCTGTCGAACTGGGCAACACACAACACTGGGCTCACTACTGTCAGGGCGGTAGACAAGAACACATTTCTCAGAGCATCCATTCCACTTTTGAAACACCAGGAGTACTTCTTTCTGGCACAGAGTATGGGCCTCTTCAATGTGATGATCTTACTGCCTATCTCAGTAGTTCCGACAATGATCACACACGACAATGATCACACACGCTTGAATCTTAGTAAACGCCTACACTGGACATTCTTCTCAGCAAATTTTTCATATTGTGCATGTATACACACACACACACACACAGAGGGGCAGGAAGTGAGCTACTTACACACACACACAGAGGGGCAGGAAGTGAGCTACTTACACACACACACACAGAGGGGTGGGAAGTGAGCTACTTACACACACACAGAGGGGTGGGAAGTGAGCTACTACACACACACACACACACACACACACACACAGAGGGGTGGGAAGTGAGCTACTTACACACACACACACACACACACACACACAGAGGGGTGGGAAGTGAGCTACTTACACTGTAGTTGCCGGGGGAAGCTGAGGAGTAGTTGAGCTGCAAGAGAGAACCAGGTGCTATATTTGGCATCTGCTCCAAGCACTGTTTCAGAGACAGGGGCATCCATGTCTCTCTCTGTTACTCCACTTCAGTTTGGAGAACTTCAGGAGAGCACAGGATCAAGATGCAATACTGATATTGGAAACTACCCTACTGAGATGGGGGAATCTATGCAAAGGAGGAAGGGAGAGAAATGAAAACCCCTCCCCATCACCAGTCTGGCAGGTGTTTACACTGGCAGTTTACAGCCAAATAAGAGGCCATGGGAACACTGAAGGAGATTTCATCTTGATGTATACAGGCAAGCATGATAGAGACAAGTTAACCCTTCCACTACCCTCTGTAGGAGAAGTGGCATCTATGGAGAAATGGCAGGAAGACAAGGAAGGAGAGGTAAACACTACTCAGGGAGGAATGAAAGAAGTCAGCAAGCATGGAGCCAAGGCTGGAAGACAAAGAAGGAGAAGTAAACATGCTAGAAGGAATGACAGCAGATGGTGCCCATGACAGCACAAAGGTGGGCTAGAAAACTGGGAAGGCGTGGTGATGTGAGGATGGAGTAAGGAATAGGGAGGGCATGCAGGGAGTGGAGGAATGAGGGTGGGTGGAGGAATAAGGATGGAGGGATGGGTGGAGGAATGAGGGTGGGTGGAGGAATAAGGATGGAGGGATGGGTGGAGGAATGAGGGTGGGTGGAGGAATAAGGATGGAGGGATGGGTGGAGGAATAAGGATGGAGGGATGGGTGGAGACCATACATACTGCTGAGGATGAGGGTGGAGGCCACGGTCTGTTGCCCTGGGGTGCCCCTGGTCCTCCCGGCCCTCCTGGCCTGTAATGGAGGCCATCTTTGTGTCAGTCTCTGTCTCTCTCTCTCTCTGTCTCTCTCTCTCTCTCTCTCTCTCTACACACACACACACACACACACACCACACACCTCTTACACAGAGAGACATGTCATATACATCTTACAACGATCTCTCTCTCTCTCTCTCAACACATACACCAACATACACACACCTACACCTCTTACACAGAGAGACATGTCATATATATCCTACAAAGATCTCTCTCTCTCTCTCTCTCTCTCTCTTTCACACACACACACACACACACACACACACACACACCCGATCGACCGCACTACTCGCGCTACAAAGAACCATAAAGGCCATCCTCAACCCCCCAAGAACGCATAGAACTGCAGGGTTCGTGCAAGAGAAGGGCTTGAGATTTCACCACACCAAATTAAAATGTACAATATGACTTGGTAACCACCTACCCCGTCAGTCCGGCTCCCTACTCTGAAACACCCCTCCTGGGGAACGCACGCTACTCGGCCTAACTCATCCTATGTTTTATGAAAGGTGATCGTACAAGGAATCACACACTAAAACGTAAACCGAGTTATCACCGATATAGATTTCAACATTATGGTACTTTATTCTTGCTCCATAGGTGGCACCGCAGCACCAGCTGTGCTCAATGCTTCCCCTCTCGCAGTAGCCCTTACCTCCCAGCTCTGGCCCTGACAATCGTGTTCTATGTGGCTATCGAGATACCGGCGACTCGCCAAGCACCCCACTATTGGTGTCTGTTTCCTCCTTCCTGCCGTCATCGTAGTTTTAACGCTGTTAATATTATATTCGAGTACGTAACGCACCACATTGTCAGAGTCCCGAGGCAGCCTAAGCACATCTTCATGATAGGCATCTCAATTCTATTCCATGCGCTCATCCGACCCTTGTCTCGTGTTCTCATACACACCCCACGTGTTTATCCAGTGCCGAGAACAAATTCAAACCCAAACGATCTTTTGCTCTCATCCCCTCATGCCGTCTTCGACTTGCTGCATTCACTAGCTCAGCCCCCCCACGCGTAGCACACTAACAGACTACCTAAGACGGAATACGAACACCCCCCCCCCCCCCCTCCACCACAGAATCGGAGTCAATCCCGCCCCACCAAATCATATCCAACCACATCTCGCCCTCATCAGTGCACCGAGGGCAGCAGCAATACTCGTTGGTCCAAAGGCCCTACCTCCGGCTACCACTTCTCTCCCTTCGTCTCTTCCGTTTGCAAATAATGCCGTTCACCCTCTCTATTCTCCCAATCTCTGCCCCATGGTCGTCGTCACCGGCCAATCCCCCCCGTCCCTCACCTCGTTTACACGCACACTCTATCGTCCAGCCTATCTACTCTCTCCCTTCCCCAGCCCAACCTCGATCATCGTCCGCGCCATTCTATCATCCTTACCCTATCCCCTCTAACCTCGTGAAACACATTGCCAGTCTCACGATCCACACCCCTCTCTAACAGTTACTCCAATCGGCCCCTTAGTATAGTCGAATCTCCGATAAAAATTTACTAAAATACCATACACTCAAACTACAGGACTACGTTACTTAAACTATCTTCGAATTTGTAATAACCCTTTGACACCTCTCTCCTCGATTCGCTTTTTTAACACTTCGAATCCCCTCCCCGCTTTCACTTCCACAGCTATCGTTTGCTTCGACTACGACCCCCTCCTCTTCTAATTAAATTAAATGTACCTTATATGTTTCTTTGGCTTCTCAATCACATTTCAACTAATCATTTATACCTTTTCGTACCTCCTACTGTATCAAAAGAAAATCCTGTGCCCCTATCTATTCCTTCCCTTAACTTATCGAACCCATGAATTTAATAGCATCGTTGGTCTTGCTGGTCCATCTTAACACTATTTCCGTACGTTCACACACATCATCTAATATCTGCTGATTAATCAAACATTACATATTATGGTGTTTCTCCCCCTCACGTCCAAGCTCACGAATCACACTAGAAATATCATTATTATACTTAGCTTAAATCTGCGTTTCTCCAAGCTTTAATAAAATTCGCAATGCCAGACATTTTTCTCATCCACCAATCGATATTATCATTACCATTATATAACTCCTTTTACACTTTCTTTCAAGTTCTTATAACCCTATCTAAATTCCCCTTTTGTTTTTATATTATTCATACTCGCTTAGGCACTCCAATATTTCATTGGCACCCACACACGATCCCATCCTAGTAATAAAATGCAGCTTCTAGAGAGAAATTCCCTCGTCAACTTTTACTTATTCTTCCTCACTTCCTCGTCGACCCCCCCTAACGGCCCCTATCTTACAGGTCCGCTCTGCCCGCCATTCTCCTATCCTCTTCCCATAGTCCTCCCCAGTCCTGTCTCCATCTAGTCTATAAACACACCAAACAATGCCTCACCCACCCCTCATAACTTCTTCACAATCCTCCCCTCACGATCTGTGTATACGCGGAGGAATTGCAAAAAGCGAGCTCGTTGATCCGTATCACTCAAACTAGCTCTCCCTAGATCAACCTTGGCTATACCACGCATTTCTTCTTTGTCTATAGTTCTGTGTAACCAAGTGATGCAACACTATCACTTGTCTGACGGAAGCTACATAACTTTATGGAGAGCAAGTAAAGCCGAGCGTATATTGGTGGGCGGACCCCTTTGTGCAGACTATTTTGTCCGCTGTAGATTCCAGTGCTAAGCAATGCTCTCGCTCGATCGTGTAAGCCCTGAGCCCCTCTCACTTTTCAAGTATCCCCGCCCTATCGGCCCACTACCTCCACAGCTACCCTCACGGCGGTACCTGGTTACGATTTATGTGCTCTCTGTTCCTTTCTCCTCCCCTTCCTGCCCCCTCAACCCCTACTCTAGCACCATCCTCATCGCCTACATCGGTTTCGGCCATATGCCCATATCCCCTCACTTAAAGCAATTACTCCCCTATAGCCCCTCCTTCTCTTTCCGAACGATCTGATTCTCACAAGTTACCATTTCCTGACGTGTGATAGTGGTCTATTCGCTATACACATTTGTTCCTGTTTTTCTGTATTGGAATTGGGCGTTTGTTGGTTTTATTTTGATCTCTATATGAGTGTGTGTGGTTTTGTCTTTCTGTCTTGCTGCCGCTTTGGGTTAACCTCGTCCTTATACACTTCCTTGTTTAAGTCTGTGCCAAATCTGCAAAAACGTGTGTGGATGTGTCTGTAGTCCTTTCGTGAGGTCGTGGCGTAGGTTTCTCGTGTGTATCTCGTTTCGGTATTTGCCTTGTGACACTCCAGTACCGATGCGAGTAGTGTAATGCTATAAATCTCAGAGGAAAATTATCTTTCCCTACCGTATGCTTCAGATCGATCAATATAGTACTCATCCTCTGCGACAACTTGCTCTCCTAGGTGTTCTTGTACCGCGATTATGTTTATCACCATCGATCACGGGCTGTGTGTGTCACTCGTTCGGCATCGGGCTATACAGTGCTTGAGCTGTTCTACTTCCTAGTACGCCAGTCAGAGCTTATGACACGTACTTCCCAAGGACGTAGAGCTGCAGATACATCCATCTCAGTAGGTGGCCCTCGTTTCGCCGCTTGACCAACCAGACATGTATCAATTAGTGTGCATTGTCCCCGCTGCATATGATGTAAGAGGTCGTTGGAGGTGTGAGTGAATCCTAGTGTGGTTGTTTGTAGGTGCGTGATTGCTTTCCTCCCACCGAGACCCCAGCTAAGATAGATAACGAAATGATGCAAGCTTTGAACTCAATCTTTATAGTACGAGTATACTTTACAGCAGTCATGGATACTCGTCTCTACTCACAACGTATTGGTGACATCTTTTCTTATCCTGGCATCTTATGCATCGCTCCCCCCTCGTAAGATTGACTTGTTAGTACGTGTACTGTCCCCAAGGCCACCCCCCCGCTCCATAGGGGGCGTCCACTCATTCTCGAATACGGTTCTGCTAACTATTCCCCTCGATCCACCATTCTACTTATTCTCTATCTTGTGTCCATTACGGGTTCCTTAAACACTGCCAGTATTCCGCCGGCCATGCAATCTATATACCTTTAACTCTCCCAATCTCTACCCACTCCCATTATTTCACCCCCAATCAACAAACCCCCCGTTCTGCATTCCTTCAACCCCAACCATCCACCTTCTCTTATTCCCACCTCTCCTTCTCCATTTCCACCATCCTCTATCCTTCGCTCACGCACCCCACCCCCTCATTCCACCTCCAACCTCCCAATCACTGTCTCGCATTACCCCCATCCCCTACCACCTATATACCCTCCTCATCCTTATCATCTTCCCCACCCTTGTTCTCACCGGTCGCGTTCAGACCACGTCCAGCCTCTCTCTCTAATCTTCCCCTTGCATTCCACACCACTGCCGCCTTCCTGCTTTGTCCCACCCATACTCACTAACCATTCCTATTATCACTCACCCACTCGCACCACTCCTTTTCATCTTCCTCCCACCATCTCCCCCCACAGCCCACTTTTTCTCCCTTTATGTGCGGGTCTCTCCCACTTGCTCCCTCTCTACCACATTCTCTCTACCTCTCACTCTGTTGACCATCTCCCCTCCTCCCGGCAGTTCCCTCACCCCGTACTATCTAAGCCCTCACCCCTCCTGTCATTTCAATCCGCCCCCCCCATATAGACACCTCCCTTCTCCTCACTATCTTCTTCAAAAAAAAAAAAACTAGAGATGCATATTGCCCTCCCTCCTCTTATTGCCCCTTTCCTCCAGCCTGTCCCCATCGTTTCTATCCACCCCTGGCGTAGTCCACCCATCCTAACTCTTTCCGATTTCAGTTCCCTCTATTCCTAATTGCATGTTTCACATTCCTGCTACACTTCTGTGTCTCGTTCCCTCCCTCTCCCCATCGCTATCTTTCTTCTTCATCTTTTCTGTTCCCGGTCTCCAGAGTTCTCTTGGCCTCCAATGCTTATTCCCTGACTGTGTTTAACTTTCTTTTCCCTAGTTTTACTCCCTTTTCTTCCCCTTCTTGACGCCTACTTCCTAGTTTTTCATCCGCTCCTTCCTCTCTTCCCTTGTCCCTTTCTACTTCCAGAAGAAAAAAATCTGCCCTTTTTCTCCCTCCCGCTATAGTGCTCTCTCGCAGTTATCACTTCTCCTCTCCTACTCTCGGCAGTGTCCCTGTGGCCAGTTGCTACAATTTTTCCCGCAATATACTCCTTTTTACTCCTTTCTCTTTGCCTTCCCCATACTATCCGTTTCATACACTGCCCTCAGCTCTCATCGCTTCCTCTAACACCATGTCACATCCCCATTGAAAATCTCCTTCTTCCCACGCTTTCTCCCCACACTGTTCCCCTTCTCTTCCTTCCCCCATTCTCGACCCCGCTCCATTGCCCCCCCTCGCCAATTGTGACCATCCTCTCTGCGCACTTATTCCCGTCGACCCAGTTTTAGCATTCTGTCCTCCTCCTGTCTTTCATCCCTACTTCATCCACCTGTTGCCCGACTCCCCATTTTTCTTCCAGCTTGTTTCTATCATCATTCATTTTCTTGCTCTCGGTATCTTTTCTTTTTTCTTGAATAACCATTCCCCATGTGCCCTCATCTTTTTGTAACTCTCCCTTTCCGCTTCCCTTGTTTCTCGCCTCCCTCTTCTGCCTCCCCTCCCCTTCATCTCACCTTCGTTTAGGGGGGTTCTCAGTGTTGCCTTTTTGTTTCTCCCACATCCACCTTTATTTCTTCTCATCCCCTGTCTCTCCCGATCCATCCGCTTTTTTTGTCTATATTACTGCTATTTTTCTTCATTCCCTCCTCTCATACTTCTCATCACGCATTATTTTCATCCTTATCATCTTCCCCTGATCTTCTCTCTTCAAATATGTCACTCTCTTTTATCCAATCTCTCATTCCCTAACTAATCTGCGCCCTTTACCCTTTCTTCACCCCTGTTGCAATGCAAGCAGCTCCCCCTGATCGAATTTTACCGATGCCAGAGTCCCCATGGCAAAACCCCCCTAAACACCCATTGAACTCCATTCTCCGTGGGACGGTAAACGAACTGGTACAAGAGTAGCTTACCCGTGGATTTCCGCCCTTCCTCCTGTCGAACCCCATGTGTCCCCCTCATTGTGTCAGGGGGGCAGCTGATCTGAAAGGCCAGAAATTTATCAACTAGGCATCCGGGTTTCTCAACAGCCCGATCGCCCTTGTCCTGAAAGCAGAGCTGCAAACGCCTGAACCCTCAGCGTTGAGCCCCGGGCCCTCTGGCGTAACCTTAACTGAGGAGGAAAAACAAAACAAATACCAACTGTATCCAAAAACAGAAAACCCAGACACAACACGAAGACAGGATAGACGTTACACTGAGCTATCATTTGTGTAAAGTAGCTTTCCGACCCCAAATACACAGCCACTGTTCGCGCTACACCCGCTCCTCGTGTGCCTTACGCTGTGCCCTAGGTTTGTGCTCGTGTGTCTTGTGCTAATCTACATCCAGTACGTCGCCCCTCGGCCTATCCAGCCCACCACGTTCTTGCTATGCCGGGTAGTGTGGGTAGTTTGTCCTCGTGTTGAGTCTACGTTATAGCAAGTATGCATCTCAACAACTTTCACCCACCTCCAATCCATAAGATGGTCGTACGTAGGTAAGATAGTAGCCTCTGCCGCCACACCTAGTAAATCACCCCGGCTCCAAGCAGCCTGAGCTATTCCATGGTGTCTACGTAGTGTTTGGTAAAGGCCTCATACCCCACTTACCCCTGGCAACGCCCTTTACTCCAGGTGTAGGGTAGATAGTGTAGGCCATTAACCTGCTGTTCCAGGCCAGATTACCAAGACTCTGAGCATGCCGCCGAGGCGCGCCGGTATACCTACCGATTTGGCTGACTACTGCCGAACCACATGTGTTTTGTAGGATCAACTCAGTGTCAACGAAACATCAAGAGAGTGATAAAAAAATCATTTTAGCTAAGGAGCCATGAAAACTTTTCAATGATCCAACCCTGCGGGCCGTATCATTGCGATCAACTCAGGCAGGTTAAAGTTTCCACCCAGCCACTCTAATAAGACAGATGCAAACAGCCAAGATCGGGTGTCGCCAATTTAATCCAGTCCTGGTCGGACATGTGTTTGAGTTACTCATTGTCCGTGTTGCCTTTGTTTATCTAATGTGATCGGAAAGCCTGTCATTGGGAAACATGATTCTTTCTCTCTCTGATACCCATATGACTAGTAACGGCCTATATCATCTGTTCACACTTCTGATTCAAGAGCGCCCCTATCCTCCGCTGGGACCCTTCTGTGTGGCTCATAGTAGTAATGAAATTACGGCCCCCGCTGGGTATTATTTCGAACGTATCTTTTTTGTAGTGATTTGGTGTAATAGAACTTGCCATCAGGGGCCTGTCGAGGTCCATTCCAGGGCGATGTGACGGGGCACTCGCGGGGGCCCCCGGGGCGGCCGTGTGTGGAGAGAGACACGAACCGCCCCGCGGCCGGGGGCGGTTCACAACGAGGAAGAGGGAAAGAGGGAGTGAGGGAAACACTGCTCCAGCCGGATTCTTTAGTCGGGTACTACCGGCCTTCTGCCTTACCAGTCAGGATTGAGTCGAGAGCCACTTTGGTCTCGTGTGGTGGTTTTGTTGCTCCCTTCATTTAGGATTGGTCGAGAAGATTACGATATTCTTGTGCCAACACCGAAGTTGACAGCGTAAACTGGTTTTTATGAACTATAGTTAAGGGAGTTGCGGTCGCAGTGTTCTGTATATGTGTGCCCTTTGGATTACAGCATGTGATTTGTATTGGAAAACGTAGTGTTCTGGGGGATAGTCTTGTGGTCGATCTCCATTTCAACCAGGTAAGCATACAATCGTTATTTGAAAATATTTGTTTAACATTATTACGACGGAGTGTATGTTGGTAATAGGGGAGCGCAATCTTTCTTCTTAATCTTTTGTTTTCATTTTCTTTTTCCTCTTCCTTTTTATTCATTTTTCTTTGTTTTATCTATCTTTTTTTTTATAAATATCATATGCTAGTTAATTGTGCTAATGATTTTGCATTGATGTAATCAATATCCCTACCTTCAGTCCTCGATCGTTCTTTCGTCTGACGCTAACTATCTATTTACTTCACCATGCAGCTCTCATCACTACCGATCATGTTACCCTTCCCTCCTAATTATCTCTAGCCTCATGATTCATGGAATATATTGCTATTCTTAAACCTCTATCCCTCCACTACCTTCCGAGTTTTCTCTCAGCCCCGTTCCCTTATTCGAAATACCTCATCGTCATTTGCGATAAATTTTGGGCGCTGACGAGTGCCGTTATACTTGAGGTTGACGAGCTACTAAGTTGCCTTTCTCAACTCTCTTCTCTGCTTCTAATCTCTTATCTTTTCCCTAGCGGTTGCTTGCGTCTGTATTCTCCAACTAATACTGGCGCTACTCGCCGTTCGTGCTCCTCCTTCGCGGCGCGTCCTGCCTCCACGCAGGGCTGTTATGCTTGTCCGCCTCTCTCCGATTCTCGAGTCTTCTTCTTGTTTTGTCTTCCTTTGGGTTCAAAACTTTCCTCAACTTTGCTACAACCCAGACGGAGGCTTCGGTATTCTCACTACCTTTGCCTCCCACTCCGCCATCCTCATCTGGATTCCACCTTCTCGCACCCTGTATCTAGTCTCGTCAATTCTTGAATACGCCACTTTGCACCGAGCTTTTTCTTCAGCCTCCTTCCTTTTTCGGGTCATAGTCTCCCCTCTCCTCACGCCTCGTATGCTGCAGGCCCACCGCTTCGGGGACTCGTCTTCCCTCCCCCGATCTCTCGTTATCGTTTTCCTTTCCACCCCTATCCCTTCCTCTCAGCTGTCACCACCTGTGCCACTGTGGGTCCGTCGACTCAAACTTATTGGCTCAGCCCGGACAACCGACAGAGGTACCATCCGTGATCTCGCTACCAGGGTGTATTGTAGTAGCTTCAGAATCCTACTTCGTCGACA
>JAWQFJ010000146.1:42500-79034 GCA_034096865.1 Theodoxus fluviatilis | reverse complement strand
TTTTTGACTCACATGCGAAGCAAAAGTGAGTCTATGTACTGAGCCGTGTCGTCCGTCCGTCCGGGCGTCCGTCCGTCCCGGCGGGCGTCCGTCCGTAAAAAACTTAAACGTTGGATTTTTCTCGGAGACTATTAAGTCTATCAACACCAAATGTGGCATGATGGTGTATGATGACAAGGCCTCAAAAACATACATAGTGACTTGACCTTGCTTCAAGGTCAAGGTCACAGGAGCCATAAATGTGGTCTCAAAAACAGTCATTTTTCACATTTTCCCAATTTTCTCCCACGTTATTGAGAATGGCGACCTTAGCTACAAGTGGTATATAGGTCAAAGCAAGCCCTATCTTTTGATACCAGTTTGGTTGACCTTGCTTCAAGGTCAAGGTCACAGGAGCTCTTCAAAGTTGGATTGTATACATATTTTGAAGTGACCTTGACCCTGAACTATGGAAGATAACTGTTTCAAACTTAATAATTATGTGGGGCACATGTTATACTTTCATCATGAGACACATTTGGTCACATATCATCAAGGTCAAGGTCACTTTGACCCTTATGAAATGTGACCAAAATGGGGTAGTGAACCACTAAAAGTGACTATATCTCATGGTAGAAAGTGCCAATAAGCACCATTGTGCTTCCTATGTCTTGAATTAACAGCTTTGTGTTGCATGACCTTGGATGACCTTGACCTAGGGTCAAGGTCACATGTATTTTGGTAGGAAAAATGTGTAAAGCATTTCTTTGTGTATGATGTCATTGGTAGGTTTAGTTGTTTGACCTTGACCTTGAAGGTCACCTGAAGGTAGACTATGTACTGAGCCGTGTCGTCCGTTCGTCCGGGCGTCCGGGCGGGCGTCCGTCCGTAAAAAACTTAAACGTTGGATTTTTCTCGGAGACTATTAAGTCTATCAACACCAAATGTGGCATGATGGTGTATGATGACAAGGCCTCAAAAAACATACATAGTGACTTGACCTTGCTTCAAGGTCAAGGTCACAGGAGCCATAAATGTGGTCTCAAAAACAGTCAGTTTTCACATTTTCCCAATTTTCTCCCACGTTATTGAGAATGGCGACCTTAGCTACAAGTGGTATATAGGTCAAAGCAAGCCCTATCTTTTGATACCAGTTTGGTTGACCTTGCTTCAAGGTCAAGGTCACAGGAGCTCTTCAAAGTTGGATTGTATACATATTTTGAAGTTACCTTGACCCTGAACTATGGAAGATAACTGTTTCAAACTTAATAATTATGTGGGGCACATGTTATCCTTTCATCATGAGACACATTTGGTCACATATCATCAAGGTCAAGGTCACTTTGACCCTTATGAAATGTGACCAAAATGGGGTAGTGAACCACTAAAAGTGACTATATCTCATGGTAGAAAGTGCCAATAAGCACCATTGTGCTTCCTATGTCTTGAATGAACAGCTTTGTGTTGCATGACCTTGGATGACCTTGACCTTGGGTCAAGGTCACATGTGTTTTGGTAGGAAAAATGTGTAAAGCATTTCTTAGTGTATGATGTCATTGGTAGGTTTAGTTGTTTGACCTTGACCTTGAAGGTCACCTGAAGGTCAAGGTCATATAAAGGTCAAGGTCAAGCATGTGAGTCGTATGGGCTTTGCCCTTCTTGTCTTAATTTTCTCTGAAGTTTTTGAGATTGGATACCTGACCTGTACATGGTATATAGGGCAAAGTAATCCCTATCTTTTGATACCAGTTTGGTTGACCTTGCTTCAAGGTCAAGGTCACAGGAGCTCTTCAAAGTTGGATTGTATACATATTTTGAAGTGACCCTGACCCTGAACTATGGAAGATAACTGTTTCAAACTTAATAATTATGTGGGGCACATGTTATACTTTCATCATGAGACACATTTGGTCACATATCATCAAGGTCAAAGTCACTTTGACCCTTATGAAATGTGACCAAAATGGGGTAGTGAACCACTAAAAGTGACCATATCTCATGGTAGAAAGTGCCAATAAGCACCATTGTGCTTCCTATGTCTTGAATTAACAGCTTTGTGTTGCATGACCTTGGATGACCTTGACCTTGGGTCAAGATCACAAGTATTTTGGTAGGAAAAAATGTGTAAAGCATTTCTTAGTGTATGATGTCATTGGTAGGTTTAGTTGTTTGACCTTGAAGGTCACCTGAAGGTCAAGGTCATGTAAAGGTCAAGGTCAAGCATGTGAGTCATATGGGCTTTGCCCTTCTTGTTATTGTATTTTACTGCTACATGCTCTGTGTGTGTGTGTGTGTGTGTGTGTGTTGCAGTGCACCACTTTTGCACACTTCATCTGTTGTCAAGTGAAAGCAAATGTTGGTCTAAGAAATGCTTGACTTTCTAATGGCTGTGACTGTTGTGAGACTGGCTTTTTTTTCTTCCCAACAGATTCTCCAGATGTTGCATGCCCTCAGGGGTGTTTTTCAGCAGTTATACTTTGTACTTAATTTGGATTTAGTCATTTCTGCTTATATTGCCCAACACACTTTTGCCCATCTGAGTAAGGGCTATGATACTCATCTGTGACACTGCCTGATGTCTCCTTGGAAACTTCCGAATCACCACAAATGCTCTATTGAATTTCACGGAGATGAGGGAGAAGAGAGAAGAGACTGAGAGAGAGAGAGCACGAGAGGAGAGAGAGAGGGGGGGGGGTGGCGATATGGCATGACATAATTTATCTTTTTTTGGCTTTACTCTTCCAGTTAGGATCACAAGTTGATAGAAAACGTAATTATGGTGTAATCATATTTAATTGGGAAAAGGCCATATATTGCTAGAAAATGGTGAAGATGTGATGAAATACCGCTAATCCTTCAAAGGCCAATGTGAGCATTGCTTTGTGGCTGCTGTACTCAGGTCTGCCCTGACAGAGATCAGTGTACTCATGGATGTACTCAACATGGCGCGGGACCGGCGCTACATCATCCCTGACCACGTCTCCCAGGAGCAGGCAGAGTCCAAGGCTGGGGTCACTCTGCTCTCCAAGAAAAAAGTGAGTGACCACTGCTTCCAGCACCAGTAAATGGTACTGTTGTGAAAAGTATTGGGTTGTGGGGAAAGTTCTTGCTGTTTTAGAATAAAACTTAAGATTCGTTCTGTACACAAGAAGAGCAAATAAATCAATGATATCATCATCATCATTATCAATCACCTTGCGCCAAAGCTCAGGCAGCTGGCTGATGCCATTGGCACAAAAGGCTGGCGCTCAAAGTTCTTGCACAGGTCCTGTTCCATCTGGTGGTGTTTGGTGTGTGTGTGTGTTTGTGTGTGTGTGTGTGTGCGTGTGTCCCATGCCTGCCGTCCCAGCTACCGTGTTTGCAAACAAATGAGCTGGAGTTATCTTGCCATCACTGCTTAAGTGCTTTTCTCACACCTTGTCATCTTCACATCACCGACAGCCCAGTTTCTACAAAATCACTTACAGCCCATTTATACTGAAGTCTTGTCAAACAAGGAACTTGAAGGAAGACATCCATCACCAACATTTTGCAGTGTTCATAATTCCATATATGCACAGATAATGCTATACAAGCAAAGTAAGCATTTTGCTCAAGGATGCTGTCAAATCCAAATTACATTAACCTAGTATCATTGTTGAGTCTTTTGTCTTATCCTCCTGGCTGGACCTGCAGAACCTTGTGGCTGCGGCTTCCATTCTGATGACGGGGGCAGAGCGAATGAAGAAGTCACAGACGGAGGCCACAAGTCGAACACAGAATGACTTTTACCTGGAACTGTTGGCTCTGAGGCAAAACTGGAGACTGAAGAAGTCTGGCAACAACATTCTTGGAGACCTCAGCTACAAGTCAGGTAGGCTTGAAGCCGTTTGCATGAATGTCTAGTTTCCTTCCAGGGCCTGTAGCTCTTTGCAGTCTCATGCATAGATTTACATTTAAATTAATACTAATTAAATTAAGAGAGAGAAATAGCACTAAAGCATTAGTCCTATATATTTCAGTTTTGGTACTTGGCATACTGTGATGTTAATGGACCCTGTCTCAATGTTTTGTTGTTGAGGAGCGATGTATGTGTAATGCATTGCTTGGACCCTGATTCATCTTTGTAACTTTCCATGCAGATTTTCTTCATCTTCTGCTCAGAAGTAAATGCAGGTAAAGTGGATTGACTCAAGTGAAAATTTTTTAATGTCTAGGCATTCTTTGTGTGTTTATATTTTAAAAAATCAGTAAGTAATGGATGAATTTGGGTACAACTAAGGAACTGCTGACAATGCTTAACCTTTTTTTTTTCTCACTCTATTGTTGTGGAAAGTTTACTCGGCATGTAATGACCCTCGTTGCAACAAAAAACGTGTGTCTAAACATAGAGTGTTCATCGATTTATGAATAGATCTGGAAAACCCTACAAGTTACATTCGACCTACACAGTGCGTTTGTCAATCAACAGGATGCTTCTTGTCATTTCAATCGACCAGGAATTTTCTGATCTGTCTGTAGATCAACATCCATTCTATAATTGGACACACGTTTTTTGTAACAAAAATCATCCCCTATATTAATAGATATCGAGAAACTCGCCTATCAATATGAATAGCTCTGGGAAACCTGTGTGATATAATTGTAGAAAGGCGCGAACCAACTGTCCAATCAGCTTGCTGCAACAAACTTTTGGTGCGAAAATGACATCAGATCTACTCTTAACTTCCCATACCACACCATTCTGCACATGCCGCTCATTCCCACACCGCATGAGACCGCATGGCTTTGCTACCAAAATAGAATGTGACATCACAGGAAAAGAGCTTTTCTGTGTGTGAGATACATTAGAGATGACATCTGGGAACTCCCTGCTTGAATTTAGTGCTACAATTGGCAAGTTCGCTTGTATGAGTGTTTATAGTCAATTTTTCAGCGTCCTTTTGATGATTTTTGTTTTTGTCTGTCAGAGCAGCCGTCATGGCTGCCTCAAAGGCCCCCAGTGATGACGAATTTAATAATATATTTGAAGAATTGATCAGAGAAAGAGACCTAGGACTTGGTGTGGACAACCAGAGTGACATCAATGTGTCGGATGTGAGTAGTGTGCATACAAGTGACCTGTCAGATGCAGAATGTTTTCACATCACAACAAGTGATAGTGACGAAGTTTTCTCTGATGAGGAGTGGAGTGACACTGTCAGTGATCCTCAAATGGAAGACTTTATAGGTGTAGTTGGACCGACTATTCCTCTTCCAGCAGGTGCAAAGCCAGTCAAGTATTTTTTACAACTGTTCCTGCAGTATTTGTTTTGGAAAATTGCCAACCAACCAAACTTGTATGCAGAACAGAATGGTGCTGCAAACTTTGTGACAGAAGCTTTTGTTTTATTGACATACAGCAACACTTTCAAGATGTCATTTTCCCTTTTTTGGACTCACATGCAAAGCAAAAGTGAGTCTATGCACTCACCCGTTTCGTCCGTCCGGGCGTCCGTTTAAAACTTTTACGTTGGATTTTTCTCTGAGACTATTAAGTCTATCAACGCCCAATTTGGCATGATGGTGTATGATGACAAGGCCTCAAAAAACGTACATAGTGACTTGACCTTGCTTCAAGGTCAAAGTCGCAGGGGCCATAAATGTTGTATAAAAAACAGCCATTTTTAACATTTTCTCAATTTTCTTTGAAGTTTTTGAGATTGGATACCTCACCTATATATGGTATATAGAGCAAAGTAATACCTATATTTTGATACCAGTTTGGTTGACCTTGCTTCAAGGTCAAGGTCACAGGAGCTCTTCAAAGTTGGATTGTATGCATATTTTGAAGTGACCTTGACCCTGAACTATGGAAGATAACTGTTTCAAACTTAATAATTATGTGGGGAACATGTTATACTTTCATCATAAGACACATTTGGTCACATATCATCAAGGTTAAGGTCACTGACCCTTATGAATGTGTCCAAAATGAGGTAGTGAACCACTAAAAATGACCATATCTCATGGTAGAAAGTGCCAATAAGCACCATTGTGTTTCCTATGTCTTGAATTAACAGCTTTGTGTTGCATGACCTTGGATGACCTTGACCTTGGGTCAAGGCCACATGTATTTTTGTAGGAATAATGTGTAAAGCATTTCTTAGTGTATGTCACTGCTAGTGCTAGGTGTAGTTGTTTGACCTTGACCTTGAGGGTCACCTGAAGATCAAGGTCATGTAAAGGTCAAGGTCAAGCATGTGAGTCATATGGGCTTTGCCCTTCTTGTTTTCTTTTTGATCAAATGTAAATATGTATAATTTTGGATTTCAAGACATACTAAAATTATACCTTATTGTGTATATGATCTACACCATTTTTCTTCAAGATTGCCAAGTTTCCTTTAAGTGTGAGCAGTCCTTAGGTCAAAAGACAAATCTTAGCAATTGTACCAAAAAGCTAGCCATTTTACCAAAATCTTATGGGAATTGAGAACAGTAATAGGCAAAACTGCAATGGGAAGTAGAATTAATATTGTCCAATGAAAGTATCAACAAACACTATGGTTAGACACGTTTTTTGCTGCAACAACCCTTACTGCCATTTTGTTACTGTTAGCAAAGCTCCAGCTGGTTCCCCATCACATTTCATGCCTAAGACTCTTTGTTCTAAATTAATCAGTCATGAGGTCACTTGGGGCAGAGCTGCCAGTTGTTTCCTACACGGTGGCTTCATTAGTAACATTGAGTTTGATTGGGAAAAGTGGTGAGCTTGCCTGCACCCTCACTGGGGGTAAGAGGCAGTCTGGGAATGTCTGCAAAGGTGAGTAAAGCACCATGGGACATTATGTACCAGAATTCTGTATGGTGTGCAGCAACTGCATGTGTGTAAGTAGTTGTTTGTCATTGCACCATTTGTTGCTTTTTGGCAGCCGGCTCCAGGTTCTGGCAGTCGGGCACCTTTGAAGTGGTCAAGAGTTCAGAGGTCAGGAATGAGGCTGATGGGGGGCCGTGGGGGAAGAGCTGCCTGGAGGTCAGTGTGCCCTCTGACCTGGAGGGCATGGCCTACATCTTGGTGGAGGTCAAGTCAGTTCCAGGTGAGTCCAGAGTAGGTGTGGAGAGCTGTGTAGCGGTGCCACTTCCAAATAGGCCTTTCACTCGGATCTCAGTTCAGCTTCATGTTCAGAGTGGATGACTATCACTGGTACTAGCGAGGGCAACAATCTGTTTCAGAAGTATCGGGAGGTAGACAGTGAACAGTGAAATGATACTCAATGTCAGATGTTTCTGTGTAGATTTATGAATTTAAATTTATTTTATCAACTCTCTCCTTGCTCACTATACCTCAGGCACAGGATATGCAGAGTGAAGACTTGTGTCTCCACACTTTTGAGCAGTTGCATTAGTCAGTGTTGGTTATCACAGATACTTCTCTGGCATGTACGTGTTCCTATTGAGCATGATGTACACTCATAAAACCCAAAAGTTTCTGATGACTGTTAGGACGTAAGCTAGCATTTATCATTCATATTGTTGCCGGCAAAGTTACATTTCACATCTGCCATTAATACATTGCACATATTAAGTTAAACATCTTAGGAAGTAAATTACATACGAGCCGTAAACTAGCCGTAATTGCCCATCTGATGACTATATATATCAGGTTTGTTATGAAATGAGCAGAAATTCTGTCGCTCTCTCTCTCTCTCTCTGTCTCTGTCTCTCTCTGTCTCTGTCTCTCTCTCTCTCTCTCTCTCTCTCTCTCTCTCTCTCTCTCTCTCTCTCTCTCTCTCTCTCTCTCTCTCTCTCTCTCTCTCTCTTTCTCTCATTCTCTCTTTAGAAAAATTAGAAATGCAAATTGAGAAATTTGTGTTGGATTATTGTATGTAACAGGAAAAAGTTGGAATGTAGATAAAAATGAGTAATAAATGTTATACCCATGTCACATGTACTATCTGTGCCATTAGTTGAGATGATCATATGCAAACTCATCCAATTATGTCCAGAAATAGATATAGGAGTGGTCTGTTTTAAAATATAGGCAGTCATAGAAATATGGTAAGATTCACAAAACCATTTTGAGTCTGGAGCATAAAACCATATGTGATGAATTTAGGAATGTTAAGCATACGAGGAAATTATCATCAGAGAACCTAAATCCCACCTGTTTTGAAGAAACAATCCTCTTGCGAAGTGATCAAGTGATTAAAATAAAAAATAAGAATAATTTTTTTAAAGACCCTCCCAGCTCCTCTTATGGAAGTTCATCAGACTTGTATCATTTTGTTTACATGTGTGACATGATGATTTCTTTGTTTGTTAGTCATGTCAGCTTGTGATGATGTGACTTGCCCTCAGTTTTGAGAATCTTTGCTTCGCTGCAGGAAATCTTGCATCTGCCACCCTAACCCAAGGTATTGCTGAATCTTCTATCTCCTGCAGTTTAATGTTTATTCCTAACTCTAGTTGAAGTTTTCACTGCTGACCACAGTTGATTTTCCCAAACTTGTGCCATTCAATGGTTTCCAGTTGCTTGTGTGTTGGCTAAATAGTGTTTGAAGCTTTATGGAGCAGCAAGTGTAACTGCAACGTGGAGATATAAAATTGGAAAATGTAAAGCCCCGTTTGAGGTCCATATATGATTTTTGTCAATGAATATGGCAAGTAAAGTATCATGAACAACTGGCTTGATGTTCTGTGATAAAGTCACATAATCATGAGTTGTTTAGACTGAAGTTTGTTTTTCTTTTTTTTTTGTTTCAAAGAAATATAATCTTGCTTAATTTTGTGAGGAGTGCTTGAAAGTGTCCACACTGTTTGCAAAGTTTGTGCAGTTGAGTGGACTTTGCTGTGCAAAACTAACTGGATCAGTTCACTGCTGCAGATCAATAGAAAACATTTGTACATGATAAATACACGTTACTGTCTTTTTGTCAGAATCTTGTTGCGTTTGATGAGGTGACAGAATATTGAGGGGTAAAAAAGAAAATTAGCATATAATTTCAGTGTATAACTGAAAAAAACCTTTTCTGTGATAATTAGAAGTAGATTTAGCAGAGGTGTGTGTTATGCATCAAATTGCTTTTGTAGAAACCAGTATGCCCATGGCAGGTGTGTTCGCAGTTTTGCACTTTAGATACATGGGTTTTTGTAGTGACTTAAGGGGGCACATGTCTGATTAAAACCTGTCTCAATATCTCTTCTCCAGCTGTAATTATTTTTTCCTTTCATAACACACATGATGTCCATGTAATTATTGTTGGCTAACATTACATACAATTTATCATATATCAATCTTATATCAGATGAATAAGAGGAACTGAAGCATTTGAGGCAAACTGGATAACAACTTCATATAAATGAGACAGCATTTTGTAATCATTTCTAGTAGATCAGTGACTAAATAGCTCTGCCATGTGCAAGTCAGATGGATTGTAATGAGCTTGCTTGCCACGGCCATTCAGAAAGAGCATGCCTTGAGAATGCTAGCACAGCACCTGTGTTGCAGACACCATGGACCTGACCACAGCCACCATGAAGCTGCCAGACTGTCTCATTCCCACCAGACCCGACACCATCTGGCAGACCAAGCTTGAGGATGCTCAGAATGTCCTCTTCTGCAAGGAGCTCTTTGCCCAGGTGTGTGTTCATTAGTGTGTGTGTGTGCGTGTGTGTGTGTGTGTTCATTAGTGTGTGTATGTGCGTATGTGTGTGTGCCCATGCTTGTGTGTGTATGTGTGTGTGCTCATGCTTACAGACCTGCCAAATGCTACGCTTTAGGCGTAGCATACTACGCTTTCGACATGCTTGCTACGCTGCTACGCTTTTTCATAAAAACTACGCTTTCCCTGCGTGCTTGAACTTTTGACCGCGATGGAGAATCCCCCCCCCCCCCCCCCCCCCCCCCCCCCCCCGCTTTCACGCCGCCAGTGCAGCTTATCACGCCGCCTTCACAGCCTTATCTCTCCCCCCCCCCACCCCCCCCCCCCCCCCCCCCTCCCCCCCCCCCCCCCCCCCCCCCCCGCTTTCACGCCACCGGGTCAGCTTATCACAGCCTTATCTCTCCCAACCTCTCACTCCCCCACCCCCGCTACGCCTGTTCCTTCCATGCTACTCCAAATAGCTCTGGATGCTACTCTTTGGCATGATGGTGGGTTGGCAGGTCTGTGCTTGTGTGTGTATGTATGTGTGTGTTCACGTGAAAATGTGTAATTGGAGTAACTTGATGATGCCAGACTCCTGATAGCTGTTTTCATTTGTAAGTAGTTGTACACATCTGAGGTCCCTTCAGGCTGCCACAGGGTTTAGATATATGAAGTTGTTGAAATTATGTATACAGTTTTAGTGCAATCTCACAATTATCTTGCCCAAATGATGCTTTGTAGGTAAAATGGTGTCTTTTTTGCCTGTTTGTATGCAAGAAGACTTATTCTAAGAAGATCACCATTTTTGAAGTAGATTTTATTTCACGTTATGTTTATGGCATATTTGGATTTTTTTTCAGCTTGCCAGAGAGGCTGTACAGTTGAAGACAGCAACTCCTCATTTGGTTGTTGGAAATCAGCTCATCACAAATGTAAGTGAATTGGGAAGGATGTCTGTGCAGATGGAGGAAAAAGATTTTTCAGTATTCAAAGTTGGACCAGACTAACACTACAGACAAGTTTGCACAAAGGTTATCAACCCATTCTTTAATCATTCAAGGCAAATAAGGTAATGTTTGCACAAGTATTTAGCATACATGTTCTAAAACAATTGTAGAAAAGAGTATAATATTGTGTTGTTGAATAGATACATAACTATGGGAATGTCCCTGCACAATTTGTTTCAATTATAACATACAGGGTACAAAATTATTTATTTGACTTTATGCATTAATTTATGAGACACTATGAAATCAAATGCTGCTGCTGCAGTAGATGATGTCGATGAGAATCAAAAGTGAATCTCTGTCAGTTTGACAGAAAGTGATTTATCGTTTTCTTTTTGTTCAAAGATATTTAAACTTATTTTCAGATTTTCCCTGGTGTTCAATTGTCCATTGTCCTTTGTCACACAACAGGCAAGGAAAAAAAGGTATGAATCACCAGTCAGCCATTTGTTGTAGATGTTAACCCTCTTCCTGGTAGGTGTGGCATATGTGGCAAGGTCGTTACTGGGCCAAGCCTGCTAGTTGTAGCATATGCCGCCAGCGATGAAGGGGAAAGGTCATAAAATATGCTTTCCAAAAATTACCCCCAAAATTTGGCATTAACATTTTGCTTAAAACAATGACATTGATTTGTTCGTTGTTCAGTTGTGAATACTTCTGGTATTGGTTTTGCTCTATATATTTTGGGTAGTTAGAGGCCCATTTTCTAAAGAAAGGGTAGGTGTCTTGTCCTTGAAATGAAGCGTTGTTTTAGTAGGGCTGACAGACTGAACAGTCCCAATTATGGCACTAGGGTAAGAGTTAAACAGTAACAATGTCGTATATATGACAAGCCAATGACTATCTCTTCTGGAGAACATCACACATTTAAGCTACCTTAGGCCAAAAGAAGTAGTTGAGGTGAAGGTAAAATGACAACAAAACAAAAAAGGTTGTTAGGACGGCCTGAACTACTTTTTAAAATCTTTTTTTTATATGGAAGAGTCCAGACTGAGCAGAAATCAAATGTAAATAGTGAATTCCCTGAATACCTGAAGGGCAGGGAAGAGCTGGACAGCATGCAGCAGCTCATTTTAAAAACTGTTTTTGTATGTTTGGGTTTTCCCCACGAGCCCCCCAAAAAGAAGAGTATGGTCAGCAGAGGAAAAAAAGGGTCATTCAGTTTACTGTAATCACAACTGTTTTGTTGTTGCCTAAACAACATGCACCATTTCTTTGTAACTGCAATGAGATAAGGAAGGAGTGTATAATTGGATTAGGTTGCGGCAGACCCCCTGATAACTCACCATCAATGCATAAAATCGCCTATTTTTGGTCTTTTTCCCATGCCGATGTTTCAGTCACTAATGCACCAATTTTTGCCAAACAAATATCAAATTGAAAAACTATCTTTTATCTTTAAAATACTGTTGGTTTTGTTTGAATTGGTTGAATGTGTACCTCAAGCCATTTAAAACAAAAACCCATGTGTTGCGCCGCTCGCGTCATTTTGGACCGACATTCCCGCAGCGCTGCGTGTGTCAGATTTTCGGATACTTGTTTCGCGGCCTTTGCGTGAGTTTTACATGGGGCCTACACNNNTGACCTTGCTTCAAGGTCAAGGTCGCAGAGGGCCATAAATGTTGTCATAAAAAACAGTCATTTTTCACATTTTCTCAATTTTCTCTGAAGTTTTGAGATTGGATACCTCACCTATATATGGTGTGTAGAGCAAAGTATTTCCTATCTTTTGATACCAGTTTGGTTGACCAAGGTCAAGGTCACAGGAGCTCTTCAAAGTTGGATTGTATACATATTTTGAAGTGACCTTGACCCTGAACTATGGAAGATAACTCTTCCAAACTTCATAACATTGTAGTACACATGTTATACTTTCATCATGAGACACATTTGGTCACATATCATCAAGGTCAAGGTCACTTTGACCCTTATGAAATGTGACCAAAATGGGGTAGTGAACCACTAAAAGTGACCATATCTCATGGTAGAAAGTGCCAATAAGCATCATTGTGCTTCCTATGTCTTGAATTAACAGCTTTGTGTTGCGTGACCTTGGATGACCTTGACCTTGGGTCAAGGTCACATGGAATTTGGTAGGGAAAATGTGTAAAGCAGATCTTAGTGCATGATGTCATTGCTAGGTTTAGTTGTTTGACCTTGACCTTGAAGGTCACCTGAAGGTCAGGTCATGTAAAAGTCAAGGTCATGTAAAGGTCAAGGTCAAGCATGTGAGTCGTATGGGCTTTGCCCTTCTTGTTATGTAGTAGTTTTATGCTGTTAAAGTTGCCCCATTTTTCAATTTTAAATTGCATCGTGACAGCGCATATCTTAAAATGCCAATATCTCAGGATCCAACAAAGGTATCCGCTTACTTTTTTTGTGTTTTGCTTGTTTTTTTATTGTTCTTCAAATATACATCAAAACATAAATTCTCATTTCATAACAAAATTTTGACTGCCGCAACCTAATTGGATTGCAAATCTCTCAAAAACTTCTCAAATTAAGGATTTTTGAGAGTGAAAGGAATAAATGAAACCATCAACTCCTGCCTAAATAGTTGCATTTGTGTGTTTAAAGCAGATACATGTGTTTGTGTTCGTGTGTGTGAGAGAGAGGGAAAGAGAGAGAGAGAATTATGTGGAGTCATGTTGGTGAAAGATGTCATTAATAAAGAGGCTATTTGTTAGTCAAATTCTAAGCCCACTTCTCCCACTTACATGGGCCATAGCATATCACCAAATGAGTCTTAACAATGATCCAGCCGCACACCACTCGCTTCTCCTGCAGCCATCACAACCACCCCCCAAGTTGGAGCACAACCACGTGTTGGAACACTCACTGCACCAGCTGCTGCGAGAGGTGCACCACCGCAACATGAACTACGCTCCCCCCCACCCCGTGTATGCCGCCATGGGGCACTCCAAGAGGCGGCGCATGGCTGGACCCAATGCCATCTCGCGGCGTGAGCTGCTGAAGATGATGGAGAGGTGAGTTCTAGTCCACCGTTGTCTCATTGGACAGTCTTGTGTTTGCATCTGCTATGAGAAACCCTTGGGAGCTCCTCTCCCTTGTCACTGCTGTGGACTTTGTGGGGCCTCTGCTGTCATGCATAGTTGTGGATGCTCTTGGGATTTTCTTCGCAGTGGTAGACCTCGGGTCCTCCTCACGGTTTTTTATGCAATGGACTTCATGTGTCTTCTTCTACTGTCATTTAACGCAGTGGATGCTCTCAGGAATCTTTGTACAGCAGTAGATCAAATGGGTTCTCTTCTTCCTCTGTTTAAAGTAATAGACATTGTATGGTCTACTTCTTGCACTGAACTCAGCTGTTCGGTTATGGGTCCTTCCTTGTCATTGCTGTGGAGAATTGGAGTTGGTTTTTTCCTCACAGTGCCAGCTCTGTCGGGGTCCTTCCTGTTTATAATGTTACCAGCTGTGGGCAATCTTTTGTTCTCTTCTCTTGTTCAAAACTAGCTTCTTGAGATGATCATATTTAGGCTTAGATCACTCCATCAAGTCAGCTCTCAGGAGTGATTTGTTGTCAGCAATGTCCAGAAAGTTAACCTAGTTCTTCCAAAGTGTTTGTAGGTCATAGATATACTTCAGGGAGTGGTAGTCAGTGTTTCAAGGTTGACTCTCTGATTGCTCAGATGAGATTTCACTGCTTGAAATATCCTTTGGGTTTGTGAAATAAAAGCATTTGGAAGGAGAGACTGATATAGTGATAGCATATGGAATGAAGTTTTGTTCAAGGGGATTCCGAATGCCAAAGTGAGTAATTTTTTCACAACTTATGGGATGGTTGTGTGAAGTTGATGACTCAGTGTTTAGTCTGAGTGCTTTAGATGTGCCAAGTTCTGATGGAATTTTTGAGAGATTTAATTATTGACTTTGAAATGGATTCAAGTTCTACTTTGAGTTTGGCTTGTTGTTGTTTTTGTTGTTGTCTTTACTTTAATGGACATTTTCTTTTTATTGCAGCAAAACACTCCTCGAACAGATCATAGCTCAAACAAGACATGCAGTTTTGAGAATGAGGTGAGCAAAATTAACATTTTCCTTATTTTTTCAGCTGTCAAAAATACCATCCCTTCTTCTGTGTCTTGTTGAGCAGTGTGCAAATTACATCTGCAAAGCTATCCCTCACTTCAGTAGCCTGGCAGCAAGTAAAGGCATGTCATGTGGGATGGGGCTGTCATGCAAAAGAGTTGCCATGGTCCAGTGGCTGCCTTGTGAAACCCCATTCCTGCGATAGAAGGCATAACTACAGAGTTTTCTGGACTCGCTCCATGGTTAGCATCAAGCAGTGTGTGCCTTGGGATTTTGGTACTTTGAAGGCACTCTGCAGCCTACTGGGTTTTAGCCTTTGCACCAGATATTGTTCTTTCAGCCTCATTTGTTTGGCTGTGGGCCAGCCTTGGTGAAGCTTGAAGCTGCAGCTCCTGCAGAGGATTCTACTAATCTTTACACGGTGACTGGGTAGAATTTTCCCAGGGACAAAATGTGTATATTATATAATGTATTTGCTCTTTTCAAAAATAGATTGCATCATGCAGACAATAAATGAATGCTTGAAGGGAGTTTTTTGGCCTATCTGCCTTTGTATGACAGGTTGTGAAAGGCCATTGACTGCAAAATTACTAGAGCTAGAGTAAAAGCAGGTCGTCTTTATTTCCCCAGTTATTTGTCTTCAACGAATTATGTAGGGAGATGCAGTGAGTCTGTTGGTACCCCAACCCACAGGGGACTCGCACAGACAACATATGACAAGACAATGAAAAAGAGGATTGCAACATAGCCACTAACAAGAGGCTTGACTAACACTTCGTGTCAGTTCTCTGTAAGCCATTTTCTGAGGCATTCGTTGCCCATTCAGGTTGATGCAAGGGCTCTTGTCTTGCAGGGTGATGGATGTGATAGATGAGCTGGCAGTGAAGACTCATTCAGGTTGATGCAAGGGCTCTGTCTTGCAGGGTGATGGATGTGATAGATGAGCTGGCAGTGAAGACTCATTCAGGTTGATGCAAGGGCTCTTGTCTTGCAGGGTGATGGATGTGATAGATGAGCTGGCAGTGAAGACTCATTCAGGTTGATGCAAGGGCTCTTGTCTTGCAGGGTGATGGATGTGATAGATGAGCTGGCAGTGAAGACTCATTCAGGTTGATGCAAGGGCTCTTGTCTTGCAGGGTGATGGATGTGATAGATGAGCTGGCAGTGAAGACTCCAGACCCACAGATCACAGCCCACTGGAGTTGCCAGAACAGCAGTTTAGAGGCCAGCGTCCGCATCAGCATCACCTCCCACAGCTATGAGACCGTCAGGTACCACCACCCAGCAGACACGGCAGCAGCGATTGCAGAGAGAGAGCTTTGGTGACTTTTTGTTGTTGTCGTTGTTTTTACCTTTTTTCCTCTGTCACTCTTTCGGTTTTTGTTTGTTTGTTGGTTTGTTTTTTGGTTGATATTAATTATCCAGATTCCTCCCGTCCCACGGATTGAACCATGGCACTGTGCCTCGCACATAATCAAACACTAGAGCTTGCTCGCCTCGCACATAATCAAACACTAGAGCTTGCTCGCCTCGCACATAATCAAACACTAGAGCTTGCTCGCCTCGCACATAATCAAACACTAGAGCTTGCTCGCCTCGCACATAATCAAACACTAGAGCTTGCTCGCCTCGCACATAATCAAACACTAGAGCTTGCTCGCCTCGCACATAATCAAACACTAGAGCTTGCTCGCCTCGCACATAATCAAACACTAGAGCTTGCTCGCCTCGCACATAATCAAACACTAGAGCTTGCTCGCCTCGCACATAATCAAACACTAGAGCTTGCTCGCCTCGCACATAATCAAACACTAGAGCTTGCTCGCCTCCCACATAATCAAACACTAGAGCTTGCTCGCCTCGCACATAATCAAACACTAAAGCTTGCTCGCCTCGCACATAATCAAACACTAGAGCTTGCTCGCCTCGCACATAATCAAACACTAGAGCTTGCTCGCCTCGCACATAATCAAACACTAAAGCTTGCTCGCCTCGCACATAATCAAACACTAGAGCTTGCTCGCCTCGCACATAATCAAACACTAGAGCTTGCTCGCCTAAAGACAGGATTTCAGTAGGGGAGTAGAAGTTGAGGAGCTGACTATGCACTTTTGCAAGAGGGGAGATTGTTTGTTTGTTGAGCTGAAAGGTACATTTCTGTTTCAAAATCATTGCTAGTTTTGATTGCTGTCACTTCATTTCAGTAGGCATCACACCTTTTTTTATAAATATTTTTTAAATTTAAAGACTGTTAGTGTAGGTGCAGGTGAATGAAATTGACACAATGGTAGAGGTGTGTGTTGGGTTGATGGAAATTGCGTGGAATGCAGTGAAGAAAATGAGGAAGGACAAGGACTTTTCTTGAAACATGCAATGGGGCAATTCAGGCCCTTGGTAATAAATAAAACCCTTACCACTGGGTCCTGTTACTCAAACAGAATGCAATGCCAAATATGAAGTGTTGTCAATAACCCCCTAACATTAGACTTAGCATTTTTAGTAAGCATTCTTTTTTGGATGAGTTCTGCCTAATTCTGGAGTGTTTTGATGGAATAAAATGAATGGCCAATAATCACCACTGCCTCATTTCACACTGCTGAGGTGACTAGCCCACCCCGTGCAGTTGGTTTGTATTTAAATTTGACTTTTAAACACCCTATGCAAAGTAAGTGTGTTTTTTTAACTGAATATTGATTCAGAATTCTACATATATCTTCAATGTGTCCTGAAGATCTGTTGTATTTGTGCCAAGATAAACTTAATTTTGTTTGCATCGAAGATACATAGTTGACACCTTCACTGCTTTCATTGGAATAACAGAGGAGAGAGTGTCAGTGATCCTTGTCTTTGTCCCACCCATAGTCCTTGCACACACACTTGAGGACTATTTATATGAAAACGTTAATTAATTCATTCATTAGTTCTTTTTGTTTAAGCCCAAAAAAGTATCTGTAATGGTTACAGTAACATGGCAACAACAATAAATGGTTGTCCTGAACTTAACAGAAAATTATTATTTCAAAAATTGTTTTATAGAACAGGCCAGTTTGAACAAAAATCAAGTTTCTCTTTTGCTCATAATGCTTTTTTAAACATAACTAGTGGGTTCCCTGAGTGCTCATAGTGCATGGAAAATGGGACAGCATGGAGTTCCTTTTTTACCATCTCTTTTATTTCTCTCACCCCCACCCCCACCCCACTCCCCACCCCCACCCACCCCCATCCCCACCCACCCCCCCACCCCCAAATTGAAAAAAGTTCAGGGTTGGCAGAAAAAAATTAGGGTTGGTCAGGTTACTGTAACTTTAACTACCTTATTGTGTGGCCTTATCAATTTCTCGTGTAGGTTCAACAGCTGCCTTACATGGTTCTGCCGTTGTGTTGCTTGTCTTAAAGCAGCACTCTTGTGTCAGTGGAGATAGGGTAGTCAAAGGTGAATTTTGGTTTTTTCTTTTCTTTTCATTCTGACATTTAAAGATTTACATATTGCCTTACCAAAAGTGCAAAATAACTGCTGACAAGATGTCAGCCTGCCCTATAGTTGTCTCAAATGGGTGCCATGGAAGCATTGTTTGTCAAAATTCAATCTACGAAAAAAAGGCAGAACTATTTTTAGCTTTTTGTTTTGTTTTTCTTAAATATGGATAGTGCATGGTATGTTTGATATTGTGTTTTTAATTGATTGGAACTTGTTGGCTTTCCATTCATCTAATTCCATTGGGATTGGGGGTGGGGAGGGAATTCAACACCAGTTCGCCTGTTTAAAAATCTTATCTGTGCATTTTCTCAGCTCCACCACAGATGCACGTCTTCTCTTCTGGCATAGGTCCCATGAAATAATGAGATTTCCAAAATTATGTTTGTTGTGTTTAAAATATTATGTAACCTCCACTTCATCACTGTTACGTTATTATCTACATTTGTATGGAATGCTTTGAGAAGGATCACAAAACAACAACAAAAACCTGGTCAATTCTGTTGCATTTCGGGAAAAATGAAAAACACACATTCTTGTTCAGCTGATAAAAACTGTTTAACATTCTCATAGATATTAAACTTGTTGTACATTTGTAATAAATAGTGTGCAGAACATTCTGCAAAAGTTTTATAGCTCTTTAAAAATTGGGAGGTAAATGAATATAAGATTGAGATAAATTACTGTGGCACTAGTGCTTCCATATACTATTGTACAGATCAGGTGTCTGCTTTTTGAGTTGCAAGTACAGGACTAGCCAAGCAACCAAAAAAAAAGGTCACCAAACAACCCAGAATTCAGCAATTAAAAAAACCCCTACTATTACTATGTCCCCCTGTACAACTCTTCAGACTTTACATAACTCAAATCATGTTTGAGAATGTATTATTCTCTGTTGATAAGCAACACTGAATGTAGTTATGCAGGAAATTGAGGAAGCCTGAAGGTTTGTCTTGTTAATTTTTGGTTTGTATCCGTTTGTTTGTTTTTTTACAAGTTGCACTGGAGGAGTTTCCTTTTGTTTATCAATTATTATTTGAACCAGTTTTCATCAGAATGCTGCTGTTTTTACATCACTAAAAGCATATTCAACAAGTTGTATGCAATTTTGAGTGATAGGCTCATCTAAGGATGGAGATGGCACTTACATATTTACTCTCACCCTGAAAATGAAATCACCCTGGGAGGTCTTCATAATTCTGCATACCAACCGGTCTCTTATTTCCTCAAACTAAGGCCAAGTGCTATCCTTTGATATCTGCACAATGCAATCCTGATAAAATTGTCAAAATGTGGCTTTGATTGTCTGAGGATTACTGGCGTATCTTTATGTCCATGCCATTGCCTCTGCATGCCAGCAGTTGGGAGTAATTTTGATTTCAGACTCATGCATGTTCTGCATTCCTGTACATACACTGGTTGCTCCTCCTCACACAGGCCCTTACTTGAAGCATATCCACACAAACAAATATTCAGGGATGCATACATATGTGGAATTATCCAGGTACATGTCAAAGCACGCATGAATGCAAGCACATTCGTGAGTTCTGAAAATAGTGTGAAGCTCAGGCAGGAAGAAGTGGGCTTTCCATGTGATGTCCTTTTGTCCAAGTGCAAAGTCCGGCAGTTGTCTTTGTCTTCCAGGACCATCATGATGTTGATCATTGGTGTGGACAGCATCAAGGCCATTTTCAAGGATGGCCGCACCTGTGTCCTGTCCTATGAGGAGAAGGAGCTGGAGGACCTTATACTGTGGCAGGTTAGTCTCGCAGTGTACCGACTCTATCTCTGATAGTGTGCATTGTACATCTTCTAGTTACTTTCATGGATTCTTTTGTAAGCAAGTCCCTTGTCTCCATGGTATCTGATGCATTATTTAGTTTAGTTCCCTTTTCCACCTGTCTGTTATATTAACGGCCTTCATTTTATTGATATGATCAAGAATTGTGTTATGTTTTGAGCTACTGTTGTGAGCAGTCATTTCATGTGAGACTTGCATTATTACCTACATGATGTGATGTGTTGTGATCTGTTGTTTTGTTACATGTCGTGTGATGTGTTGTGATCTGTTGTTTTGTTACATGTAGTGGGATGTGTTGTGATCTGTTGTTTCGTTACATGTAGTGTGATGTGTTGTGATTTGTTGTTTCGTTACATGTCGTATGTGATGTGTTGTGATCTGTTGTTTTGTTATATGTTGTGTGTGATTTGTTGTGATCTGTTGTTTTATTACATGTTGTGTGTGATGTGTTGTTTTGCTACATGTTGTGTTGTGATCTGTTGTTTTGTTACATGTTTCCCCCTGTGGGTTCGGGGTAAGAATTGACCCACCGCGTCTCTCTACGGGACTCGTAAGAGGCGAATAACTAGGGACACCATGACTTGATTTGCGTTTACTCTAAACTGTTCTAGTGATTTTCATGCTTAATGGCCTTATATAGCCTACAAGGATGATAGGCCGTAAAACTCCATCCATCCATCCATCCATCTTGTTACATGTTATGTTGTGACCTGTTATTTTGTTGACTCACATGCGAAGCAAAAGTGAGTATGTACTCACCCGTTTCGTCCGTCCGGGCGTCCGGGCGACCGAAAACTTTAACGTTGGATTTTTCTCAGAGACTATTAAGTCTATCAATACCAAATGTGGCATGTTGGTGTATGATGACAAGGCCTCAAAAAACATACATAGTGACTTAACCTTGCTTCAAGGTCAAGGTCGCAGGTGCCATAAATGTTGTATAAAAACAGCCATTTTTCACATTTTCTCAATTTTCTCTGAAGTTTTTGAGATTGGATAACTGACCTATATATGGTATATAGGGCAAAGTAATCCCTATCTTTTGATACCAGTTTGGTTGACCTTGCTTCAAGGTCAAGGTCACAGGAGCTCTTCAAAGTTGGATTGTATACATATTTTGAAGCGACCTTGCCCCTGAACTATGGAAGATAACTGTTCCAAACTTCATAACATTGTAGTACACATGTTATACTTTCATCATGAGACACATTTGTTCACATATCATCAAGGTCAAGGTCACTTTGACCCTTATGAAATGTGACCAAAATGGGGTAGTGAACCACTAAAAGTGACTATATCTCATGGTAGAAAGTGCCAATAAGCACCATTGTGCTTCCTATGTCTTGAATTAACAGCTTTGTGTTGCATGACCTTGGATGACCTTGACCTTGGGTTAGGGTCACATGTATTTTGGTAGGAAAAATGTGTAAAGCATTTCTTAGTTTAGTGTATGATGTCATTGCTAGGTGTAGTTGATTGGCCTTGACCTTGAAGGTCACCTGAAGGTCAAGGTCATGTAAAGGTCAAGGTCAAGCATGTGAGTCGTATGGGCTTTGCCCTTCTTGTTACATGTTGTTGTGATCTGTTGTTTTGTTACACGTTGTGTGATGGGTTGCGTGATGTGTTGTGCTGTAGATATCCCAGCCCATGGGCTGCTCATTGTGAAATGTGTTGTGGCCTCTCCATGACATGTCTTCATTTCACGTGTTGCGTGTGTTGCAGGTGTCCCAACACCAGCTGATGGTGGTGCAGAACCTGGGCAAGCAGCAGGGCTGGCAGATCCTGTCCGCCTCGGCCGGCATGGGCACCTGGCAGCCCCAGAATGTGGCCACAGCTTGCTCCATCATGATGGCCTCTCCAAAGGGCAACAGGTGGGAGACTTCTTTCAGTTCAGTGTCGCTGCACATTGATGATGATGATGATGAGTACATTGATGATGATGATGATGATGATTACAATGATGATGATATCTATAACTTGGCGGTGTAGACAAGATTTGTAGACCCCAGTAGTTCTGTGGTCAAAGCACATGGACTCAACTAGGAACTCACCAGTAAGGTCCCTGCCATAGGACATTAATTTGTCATCTAATGCCTGCAGGATTTCAGCCATATGTATGAGAAACTGGTGGTATATCATGGCTTTTTCTGAACTACCATGCAGTAATGGAGAAAAATTTTGTTGAGTCGATTTTTTTCTCTCAATTTTTTCTTAATTATTTGTCATCATTATGCTTCAATCCTCTTTTTTCTGTGGTGCTGCTTGTTGCTGCTCTTCTGTCAGTGGCACAGAACCTTCCATGTCTTCCTCTTCTGTCAGTGGCACAGAGCCTTCTCCATGTCTTCCTCTTCTGTCAGTGGCACAGACCTTCCACATGTCTTCCTCTTCTGTCAGTGGCACAGACCTTCCACATGTCTTCCTCTTCTGTCAGTGGCACAGAGCCTTCTCCATGTCTTCCTCTTCTGTCAGTGGCACAGAGCCTTCCACATGTCTTCCTCTTCTGTCAGTGGCACAGAGCCTTCTCCATGTCTTCCTCTTCTGTCAGTGGCACAGAGCCTTCCACATGTCTTCCTCTTCTGTCAGTGGCACAGAGCCTTCTCCATGTCTTCCTCTTCTGTCAGTGGCACAGAGCCTTCCACATGTCTTCCTCTTCTGTCAGTGGCACAGAGCCTTCTCCATGTCTTCCTCTTCTGTCAGTGGCACAGAGCCTTCCACATGTCTTCCTCTTCTGTCAGTGGCACAGAGCCTTCTCCATGTCTTCCTCTTCTGTCAGTGGCACAGAGCCTTCCACATGTCTTCCTCTTCTGTCAGTGGCACAGAGCCTTCTCCATGTCTTCCTCTTCTGTCAGTGGCACAGAGCCTTCCACATGTCTTCCTCTTCTGTCAGTGGCACAGAGCCTTCTCCATGTCTTCCTCTTCTGTCAGTGGCACAGAGCCTTCTCCATGTCTTCCTCTTCTGTCAGTGGCACAGAGCCTTCTCCATGTCTTCCTCTTCTGTCAGTGGCACAGAGCCTTCCACATGTCTTCCTCTTCTGTCAGTGGCACAGAGCCTTCCACATGTCTTCCTCTTCTGTCAGTGGCACAGAGCCTTCCACATGTCTTCCTCTTCTGTCAGTGGCACAGAGCCTTCCACATGTCTTCCTCTTCTGTCAGTGGCACAGAGCCTTCCACATGTCTTCCTCTTCTGTCAGTGGCACAGAGCCTTCCACATGTCTTCCTCTTCTGTCAGTGGCACAGAGCCTTCTCCATGTCTTCCTCTTCTGTCAGTGGCACAGAGCCTTCCACATGTCTTCCTCTTCTGTCAGTGGCACAGAGCCTTCTCCATGCCTTCCTCTTCTGTCAGTGGCACAGAGCCTTCCACATGTCTTCCTCTTCTGTCAGTGGCACAGAGCCTTCCACATGTCTTCCTCTTCTGTCAGTGGCACAGAGCCTTCCACATGTCTTCCTCTTCTGTCAGTGGCACAGAGCCTTCCACATGTCTTCCTCTTCTGTCAGTGGCACAGAGCCTTCCACATGTCTTCCTCTTCTGTCAGTGGCACAGAGCCTTCTCCATGTCTTCCTCTTCTGTCAGTGGCACAGAGCCTTCTCCATGTCTTCCTCTTCTGTCAGTGGCACAGAGCCTTCTCCATGCCTTCCTCTTCTGTCAGTGGCACAGAGCCTTCCACATGTCTTCCTCTTCTGTCAGTGGCACAGAGCCTTCCACATGTCTTCCTCTTCTGTCAGTGGCACAGAGCCTTCTCCATGTCTTCCTCTTCTGTCAGTGGCACAGAGCCTTCCACATGCCTTCCTCTTCTGTCAGTGGCACAGAGCCTTCCACATGTCTTCCTCTTCTGTCAGTGGCACAGAGCCTTCCACATGTCTTCCTCTTCTGTCAGTGGCACAGAGCCTTCTCCATGTCTTCCTCTTCTGTCAGTGGCACAGAGCCTTCCACATGCCTTCCTCTTCTGTCAGTGGCACAGAGCCTTCCACATGTCTTCCTCTTCTGTCAGTGGCACAGAGCCTTCCACATGTCTTCCTCTTCTGTCAGTGGCACAGAGCCTTCCACATGTCTTCCTCTTCTGTCAGTGGCACAGAGCCTTCCACATGCCTTCCTCTTCTGTCAGTGGCACAGAGCCTTCCACATGCCTTCCTCTTCTGTCAGTTTTAAGAGAGACATAATGAACTTTATCTTCATTCTCTTTTGACTTCATTGTCTACAACATAACTCATCTTGATGTTCCGTGATGTTGTACTATACACTGATGTCTGCTTTCTCTACCGTTATTTGTGTTTTCTCTGTAACTTGTGTATGTTTTGATTGCGACACATCTTTTTCACTGACCATTTCCCTAATGTGTCGTGTGAAACGCTGTCTATAATAAACTATACTATCAATAACACATTTCAATTTAAGGTTACACATTGTGGTCATCCGCACAGTGAATTACACCATTCTGTCGCAGTACTTACAATGCTTCTTACCTAATTTACGATTACTCTTTCCCTTGTCCTTCGTAGATAGGAAGTTCGAGCTCATAGCACAGTTGCTAATCACCGTTAATGAGAAAGGCATTCACACGTGAGTGGCTATCAGCAATTAGGATTTTGATGCCAACAATTTTACACGTATGTAGTTCTTGGCGTATAACCCCTCTTGGCACTATCCATGACATACGCCTTTAAAGTTAGTTTCTAATCTTACCTTATGTGACAATACCAAAACTTATATCACCAATTACGCTTGTTTCATTACAGATTAATATCAGTGTGTGTGTGTGTGTGGTGTGTGCTTGTGTGTGTGTGGTTGTTTGAATGAGTGCACCTCTTTGTGTGTGTTTGTGTTTGTTGTGTTGTGTTTTGCTTCCTTGTCTGTCATGATGTGGTATCTCACTTTATTATATGAACTGGAAGAAAGGATATCCTGGAGACAAACTAACCTCTATGTACAGGGTGCTGTCATTCCGGAGCGGTCCCACGTCAGGGCAGAGCTTGCTGCTGCAGTGTGTGGAGCCAGGACAGGAGGCAGCCCCCAGCCATGACAGCCAGGTGCACAGTCAGGCTGGCTCTTTCAAGGAGATCAACATCGCCCGCCTGGAGGGCAAGAACCTGGCACTTAAAATGGACATGCTCATGGCCCACCTGGCCCTGTGTTGACTGGGAGCAAAGGGTGATGTGATGTAGAGTTGAATCCTGTCCTCGCAAAAACTTGACACCATCTGGAAATTCACACTGTGGCTTGACGCTGAGAAAAAGGCAATGTAGAGTGGAATCTTGTCCTCACAAAAGATCAACATTTTCATGGCAGTCCGTGCTGTGGTTCAGCCCCAGAGGAAGAAGGATTTGAGAGATTTGTTGGGTTTTTTTCCTTCCACCCATCAAGGACTTTTATGGCAGTTCATTTTGGGTTGGCTGTGTGCTAGACCTAACTGGGAATCCCAATATTGCCTGACTGCTGCTGGATGTCAGCAGTTGCAATGTGCATTTTCCATTGAATGGGAATGGTTAGGAGATAAGAGACCACATAAAGGACAATTAAAAGGGTGGTCAAATAAGGAAAGACACAGAGGCTTTGAATGATAGCAATGGTGGTACTGTGAATGATGGCCAAACTTAGCAATTCAAATAGCAATGATGTTTCATTAGAGTTGTCTGTAACTGGATAGGTTTGCTCCTATTTTGTGAAGTTCATACCTTGAGTTGGAGGGTCCATAACACCTTATGTATGTCTTGACTGCTACCAGTCTGTTGCTGGTGCTGGCTTGCTTAGTCCTCGACTCGGCAGCAGTTGCAGATCCAACCCCAGAATCTGTTGCTGACTGAACTACTTTGGACAGGATGAAGTTGCCCATGCAAGCGGTGTTTCAAACAATACATCTTCCATGCTCCAACAGGAATGTGGTCATCCCATTTTGCCTTTTGCAGTCACTGAAATGAAGGCTGCATAGCTTGAGCACTGATGGGAAGCCAGCTCTGTCCGGACACCACTGTGTGACATGGTTCAGGTGTGGAAAGCAGCCAGCTCTGTCCGGACACCACTGTGTGACATGGTTCAGGTGTGGAAAGCAGCCAGCTCTGTCCGGACACCACTGTGTGACATGGTTCAGGTGTGGAAAGCAGCCAGCACTGTCCGGACACCTCTGTGTGACATGGTTCAGGTGTGGAAAGCAGCCAGCTCTGTCCGGACACCACTGTGTGACATGGTTCAGGTGTGGAAAGCAGCCAGCACTGTCCGGACACCACTGTGTGACATGGTTCAGGTGTGGAAAGCAGCCAGCACTGTTGGCACTCAAGAGCTGATGCAGGTCTTACTTGTCGACAGTGGTGCCAAATCACCAGCAGTGCTCTTCACAGATCTGTGAATCAATTTGTACTGCCAAACCCTTCCACAGACTTTTCTATTTAACTGATTGTTGATTCATCGGGGGGGGGGGGGGGGGGGGGGGGGGGGAGAGGGGGGGGGGGGGGGGGGGGAGGGGAGGGGGTGGCGGCTTGACCGACTTGGAGAAAGAGTGAGAGACTGTGTGATTGACTTGGAGAGAGAGAAAGAGGTAGTTGAGCTGAAGATTGTGTTGCATTCCTCTATTATGCGGGATGTCTATATATAGCTATGGACAGAGAGCTTAGTGGCACATGGGTGTTGTGTGGAGCTTACATGCATTTACTGTGCAAAAGCTACTGGCAGATTTTTGACATGGGGACCACAGTGTTCCAGATGATGAGAAGGAATGGAATAAAGCTGTACAGGTCCCTGTGATGTGTGTGTTGAACATGGTTTTGAAAACGACAGCAGATGGCTTTGCTGAACAGAGTTTATAACAATCCCCTTTGTTAATAGGGTGTGCATGTGTGTTTGTGTGTGTGCCATTAGGCATTTGCAAACATGAGGAATGTTAGCATGTTTGATTACTGCTGTTTTGGAAGAATAAAGTGGGAGTGAAATTTGTATTGGTGGGTGTGTACTTACATGATCACAGGGGACACCTCCATTCATCATAATTGCTGTGTGGTGTACGTAAGTAACTCCTTGCCTCACTAGAGATCAAAGGTCCTCATGCTGGACCAGAGGCTGACCTTTTATATCTATGTAGAAGGAATTAGAAAAAGATAATGCTTTATCATGAAGAATCTTGTTGCAACTTAATACTTACAACAGCAGTCCAAGGTAACCTAGGCTGCTTTTTGGTCATGACAAGCAGAGTGAATGACAATTAGGAACTGTCAGTGTGTAATGCAGTGAAAGGAAGGCATCCTTTACATGGTATCAGAATAGGTTACAGTAAGTGCAAATCAAATTATGTTGTCCCTAGATATTCACCTCCTACGAATCGTGTAAGGGAGACGGTGGGTCTATTCTGACCCCCAACCCACAGGGGGGAGTCAGAAGGGAAATGGAAGAGAAAGCTGTTGGGGGCTTTGCAGACATCAAGGTTATATGAGATTGGCAGCAAGGGCTGGAGAAAGGTGCTATGGGACATAAAGATGGCATTCCTGCACCAATATGCTGACTGCTAAGCATCGCCCATTTCCTCTCCTGTTTCCCAAGTAAAGTGGTCAATGGACAACTCCATAGGGATTAACACTCTCCGTGAGGTCACTTTATCCCTCCAGGTTTACTGGAGGTCCTCAGTTTTATCTGTCTGTGTGTGTGTCTGTCTGTCAGTCCCGACTTAACGGCTGATATCTCAAAAACTACTGGACGGATTTCCTTGACATTTTGCACACTTACTGGAAGTTAGGTCCGATTAAATGTATCATATTTTCAGAATCGAGGTTTGAAAAGAAAGTGACTTTTTGTACGTTTTAGTGGTGCAAAGAAGGCAAGGGACGGAACTCTGTCCCGACTCAAAGGAAGTTTTGGCATGTGTGACATGATCATTTGACGTCGAATAATGTGACGTAATTTCGAGGAGATTGGACATTTTTGAAGGAGAAAGAAGGATTTTTTTATCCCTCCAGGTTTACTGAAGGTCCTCACAGCTTTATGGATTAGCTCACTCGGTAGCACGTTGAATATTTTTTCCCGCTGGGACATGCTTGGTTGTAGGGGATGCATGTACGGGTTCCAATCCGCACAGAAGCTTTTAAAAAAAAATGTGTGTATGGTATTCGAGAGAGAGAGAGCCACCCCACCCGTTGTTGTACACGTGAGAGGTTGCGGGTTCGAACCTTATTTTTCCCCCCCCCCCCGTTTACTCGAAAGGTTGCGGGTTCGAACCCGATCTTTTGTTTGTTTTTTTAATGCCAAAACCTGGAGATTCAGCGCCAGTGGTTTTTATTTTTAACAAAGACTTTTAATAGGAAAACTGGAAAGCTAATACTTTCCCTGGACAAGGGGCTGCTTGAGAAAGGGTAGTGTATAGCATCGCACATGTAATGCATGAAATTCGTTATATAACTTGTCAGCCTTTGCTGGTTATGCAAGGCCATTAATAATGAAATCACTAGAATTAGAAAACGATAGTCATGATTTTCCTAATTATTCCCCTCTTGCAAAACACAGAAAGATGCAATGGGTCACTTCTTGTCCCCTATCCACTGGGTGCACACCAACTGATGTGAGCACTTGCGAATAATAAACGATGTGAGCCAACACCATTGATACCACTGCAGTCACCACTGGGTGCACACTGAAATGAGCACTAGTGAATCATAGATGATGCCAGCCAACACCACTGCAGTCACCACTGGGGGCACACTGATGGAAATGAGCACTAGTGAATCATAGATGATGCCAGCCGACACCATCCACGCCACTGGGGGCACACTGAAATGAGCACTAGTGAATCATAGATGATGCCAGCCAACACCATTGCAGTGGCTACTGGTAATTGCTGCAAGGACCGCCACTCAAGGACTGGGTCTTCCTGCCACAGTGGGTCTGCTTGCCTGGACCAAAACTTACGCCAACTGTACCTCATCTCTCAAGGCAGATGGAAGTAGACAATATCATTCAATATGCCACGGTGAGCCGCAGCTTCACATCAATCTTTTCACAACAATCCACTCAGGTTTCTGTTTATTCCACATATACACAGGCTCATTGGTGAAGTTGTATGCAAAATGTACAAGAATTATGGGAAACAAAAAGACATGATTCGAACTTTACCACAAAAAAGGTGGTTCCCTAACAAAATATATGGCATGAAATAATGTCTGGCAACAGCAGACAGTTGACTACTGGAGCAATCAATTTTCCAGTGATACACAAAGCTATCCATAACATGCCAAAAAATGATCTTTGTACTTAATCAAATAAGCATCACAGGTTTATATACACGAGGAAAATCAGCTGCATTATGTACTGGACAAGCTGGAAATATTATGACATTGTCACCTGGCTGTGTTTTGCTACTACAGAATATTAACATCATGAAAATGTAGAACATAAATGCATGGTGCTTCCAAGTAAACATACTCCAAATTGCAGGAACTCCTAATCACTAACATCAACACTGGAAATCTTATTACAATAAAGTAATAGTTGAAAATTTTCTCCAGATAACACTTGGCCATTCTGATAGGGAAGCATTCCTTCTGCTGGTCTGACTTCAGCACTCATTAGCTTCATTACCAGAAATGCCCATGTAGTGATGTCTATAATTTAAATTGAAAATGCAGAAAGATTGGTTATGAATCCCAGAAGCTCGGTGGGCAGACCACCTAGATGTTAAAGCAGTAGGCTGCAGGTTCAATTCTCACCCAGGGTTTAGGCTCTAAATTCAAAATGGACTAGGCAGTGCAGTTTACTAAGCAAATTTACACATGACATGAGATAATTTCAGTAAGATTATTCATGTAATACTTCAAATTAACCAGACATGAATGGCAGCTGGAAACATCACTAGCTGCCTGGATAACATGAAACTGACGGTGAACTAGCACTAACATTTAAAGCAGAGCATTTCCACTCAATTCCAGTTAAAATTGACCAAAGGACTTGTCAAGCTAGTCTGACATTGACAGTCCATCCCACTGGCTGTTTCATTTCACTGTTTATCCCTGTAACACATGACCAGGCTCTGAAGCCAGGACAGACAGTGTGCACCAGATGTAGGCCCAAGTCAAAGGTTTGCAGTGTACTCTATGGGCTCTACAGAATTCTACTTCCCCAAGCAACTCCAGCTGTGACCAGCTAGACAGTGAACCTCATTCGTTTCCAGTTTCCAACACTTAAGTTCCACTTGCCTCTCACCCTGATTGGAGAAGCATGCAATCTTACTAACAGTAACACCCCTTCACCTTTCAGCTGCATGCATGATAATGTATACGAAAATATCCGTTTTAATTTTATGCATATATTATTGAAGCATCTCATCAATGCCATATAGAAACAACACTGGAGCTAGAGTGCATCATAGCCAAATATATCATTGATGGATGTCAACCTGCTGTGTACAAAATCAGTCTCATTTGATCACTAAAGTTCCCAACAGATCTGGTGATCAAAATATTACTATTAAATTATTTCAAAGATTTAAAAAAACACACATTGAATGAATGCAGACTGTAAGAATTGCACAAATTTCTGAACTACAAGTTAAGGCTTCAGTATAAAAAAATATGAACAGCACCCACGGCACAATATTGAATCCCTTCACGAGGGGAAAAACCAACAAGCATGTTTACAGCTTTGTTCGTCAAATCACAGCTGACAACTGTGAAGACAGAAGTTCTTATGACCAAAAGTGAAAAGTAACAACAGTCATTCTTGAGCAATGAGGAGTTTAAGTAGTGAGGCGACACGCCTTCATGACAACTACACTGTGACTAATATGTAAGTTTGATCAAAACAGCACAGTATGACATGTGGCTGGACAGTGCAAAGAAATAATTAGGCATTATCACAAAAGTGGGTAAAAAAGAAAAACAAGCATTGAAACAGTAAACTTCACAACACATATCAATTTTCATCTCATTATTACTTTCTCAAATTAAACAAACCTGATACATTGGAAGACACCATAACGACAATGTGTTTCCTCAAGAGAACTTCACACCAAAAAACCACACCAAACCAACTTTAATCTGCTCAGGGCATCAGAGTTGTCCTGGAGTTCAAAGACAACCAGAAACTTTTATATGAACCGCTTCCCCTATTTGGACACAACTTTGCCTCCCTCTCCATCTGAGCTTACCACTGCTGACAGATCCATCCCCATCATCCCAGAATGAGCTGGACTGCTGGGATGTGTTCAAGAGGACACCAGCACATAGATCATGCTGCAAAAGATGGAATGGACATCATGCTTACACAATACAAAGACATTGATACCCATTTATCATCATGTGTACCTCTTTGTAAGCTAGCCTGACAGACACAGGTGCGCGCGCGCACACACACACACACAAACACACACACAGAGGGCAAAAAAACACACACAAAGTATTCAATAGTATGAGAACTATGCTTATTCTCACACACTCACACGCACAACACAAACGAGAGAGAGAGAGAGAGAGAGAGAGAGAGAGAGCAATGCAATTTACATAATGTTCCTTTGTCTTCCTGATCACAGCAAGCTAGACTGACTGATCAAAGAACACTTCAATAGAACTTTAAGCATATTGCTGGGCTTGGCATACCTGATGCTATACCAGAGCACTGGGGGGTGGGAGTGGGGGTGGGTGAGTATAAAACAAAACAAAAAACAAAGACAAAAACAAAACCCTAAGTGTTTTGCCATCCAGAATTGACGAAAAACAAGTACGATTCTCTCCTTCATCATTGTAGTTCATCATAAATGAATAGTACAGGAAACAAGCAGGATTAATTTTGTGCAAGACTTTCTTGGATAGGTGAAATCAAAGATAGAACTCACTAGTACAGGCAGTGGGAGACTAGACACTGAGTAGACAGTACTCACCTCCAAAGATACTACTGAGGAAAGATGGAATTTAGAACTCTCCTTTTCAATTCGCCAGAAAATGACTTTTTAAAAGTTCACCTGCACAGTGGTTAAAAAAAAAAACACCCAAACAAACACACAAACAACAAGAAGGGCAAAGCCCATATGACTCACATGCTTGACCTTGACCTTTACATGACATTGACCTTCAGGTGACCTTCAAGGTCAAGGTCAAACAACTAAACCTACCAATGACATCATACACTAAGAAATGCTTTACACTTTTTTCCTACCAAAATACATGTGACCTTGACCCAAGGTCAAGGTCATCCAAGGTCATGCAACACAAGCTGTTAATTCAAGACATAGGAAGCACAATGGTGCTTATTGGCACTTTCTACCATGACATATGGTCACTTTTAGTGGTTCATACCCCATTTTGGTCACATTTCATAAGGGTCAAAGTGACCTTGACCTTGATGATATGTGACCAAATGTGTCTCATGATGAAAGTATAACATGTGCCCCACATAATTGTTAAGTTTGAAACAGTTATCTTCCATAGTTCAGGGTCAAGGTCACTTCAAAATATGTATACAATCCAACTTTGAAGAGCTCCTGTGACCTTGACCTTGAAGCAAGGTCAACCAAACTGGTATCAAAAGATAGGGCTTACTTTGCCCTATATACCATAAATAGGTGAGGTATCCAATCTCAAAAACTTTAGAGAAAATTGAGAAAATGTGAAAAATGACTGTTTTTTAGACAACATTTATGGCCCCTGCGACCTTGACCTTGAAGCAAGGACAAGTCACTATGTATGTTTTTTGAGGCCTTGTCATCATACACCATCATGCCAAATTAGGTGTTGATAGACTTAATAGTCTCCGAGAAAAATCCAACGTTAAAGTTTTTCACGGACGCCCGGACGCCCGGACGCCCGGACGCCCGGACGGACGACACGGGTGAGTACATAGACTCACTTTTGCTTCGCATGTGAGTCAAAAACCCCCAACCTAGCTTCATCCCTAACAGTTATTCAGGGAGATTATGACACTAAGGTGGGAACAAGAAGGGCAAAGCCCATACGACTCACATGCTTGACCTTGACCTTTATACGACCTTGACCTTCAGGTGACCTTCAAGGTCAAGGTCAAACAACTAAACCTACCAATGACATCATACACAAAGAAAAGCTTTACACATTTTTCCTACCAAAATACATGTGACCTTGACCCAAGGTCAAGGTCATCCAAGGTCATGCAACACAAAGCTCTTAATTCAAGACATAGGAAGCACAATGGTGCTTATTGGCACTTTCTACCATGAGATATAGTCACTTTTAGTGGTTCACTACCCCATTTTGGTCACATTTCATAAGGGTCAAAGTGACCTTGACCTTGATGATATGTGACCAAATGTGTCTCATGATGAAAGTATAACATGTGCCCCACATAATTATTAAGTTTGAAACAGTTATCTTCCATAGTTCAGGGTCAAGGTCACTTCAAAATATGTATACAATCCAACTTTGAAGAGCTCCTGTGACCTTGACCTTGAAGCAAGGTCAACCAAACTGGTATCAAAAGATAGGGCTTGCTTTGACCTATATACCACTTGTAGCTAAGGTCGCCATTCTCAATAACGTGGGAGAAAATTGGGAAAATGTGAAAAATGACTGTTTTTGAGACCACATTTATGGCTCCTGTGACCTTGACCTTGAAGCAAGGTCAAGTCACTATGTATGTTTTTTGAGGCCTTGTCATCATACACCATCATGCCACATTTGGTGTTGATAGACTTAATAGTCTCCGAGAAAAATCCAACGTTTAAGTTTTTTACGGACGCCCGGACGGACGGACGGACGCCCGGACGCCCGGACGGACGGACGGACGACACGGCTCAGTACATAGACTCACTTTTGCTTCGCATGTGAGTCAAAAATGTACTCTTATAATTTGACCAGCTAATGAAAACAAAGTAATCTGCCTCATCTTGCATATAGTTTTGATATAGTCTTTGGTATGTGGTGAAATAAATAAAAATCACCTGCACTATTAGAAGAAAACAAGATCATACTTACTTGCACAAGAAAAAGAAATTAGACTCATTAAAAAGACTTCCTTGTAGGTATTGCATAATAAGGAAACAAGAGAAAACTTATGTGTATAGATAGAAAAAGATGAGATCATACTGCAAACATGAAGACAAGGGACATGGAAGAGAACTCCTCTGTAGATGCAGCACAGGAAGAGGAGGTGAGAAAATGTACCGTACCTGTACAGGTAGTAGAAAAAGGAGACAAGGTAGAAGGCCAGCTTGATCCAGCCCTCTCTCTGCGCACGGTGCAGCTCATCGGCGTTCATGATGGTGGTGGGGTCATACAGACCTGGGCAGCTCATGACAGGTCGGTTCATGTACCTTGGATTTAAAAGAAAAAAAGTTACTAAATTAGATAATAGTAACAACATTCTTTGTTTACATCTTCAGGGCTATTTTGTAGGCGAACACAAGTTTGATAATGCTAGAATACCTTCGGATCTGATCTAATTGGAAGGCAATATGGGTGCATAATGAGGACATACATTCATCTGCATGAGCTATAATGTCTTTGAAAATGGGGCAAGAAAAAATAATCTCAGATTCCAAGCTTGCAACCTCTTATTTCTTTCCTTTCCAGTTTGCATACCATCATTTTCAAAGTGTAACAAAGTATGTATACAGCAAAGCTGAAAATATTCCTGTAAAGCTTTCATATGTTGATGACCTGGTATCACATTTTAAAATGTTGCTTTTCTTACATTGTTATGTGAACAAAGAAGCAAGCTCCATGTCGTTTTTCTCATGGTCAGTTCTAAGTGGCATCTAAATATGCTTCATCATTTATTGGGGGGGATGAAAGGGTCTGGTCATAATGTAAAATATTTCTTTCAAGCCGTTTTTTATCTGCCTGTCTGTCCATCTGTCTGTCTGTCCATCCGTCCATCCATCTTCTTCCCCTTTACAATAATCAAAATGAAACATAGAGCAGGGAAAATTAATTACCTCCGAATGTGGTATACCAAGAGTGGCAGATTGAAGAGAACTGTTCCAAACTGTAAGGCTAGCACAAATAGTAAGGTGTAGAAGATCTGTATGGCATACTCCGGAAGGATGAGCTGAAACAAAAATGAAATCATAACCTTTGATACAATTTTTTTCATAATCAGTAAAGTAACAGTGTTAAAATTGTAGTGCATTCTTATTCACATCATTCTAACCATGCCATACTGATTGACAAATGTTTGGTATGGTCTCATAACACAACAAACCATTTTTTGTTATACTCACCGGGTTTAAACTGTTGCATTGGTCAATAGGATTTTTGTAGTCTGTCTTAAGTTCATCAAAGGCAATTATCTGCAAGTAAAAAAAACACAGGCTGAGCAAATCATGTGAATTTTTTTTAAAGCTGAAATTATCCAACTTTGGATTTACTTCAAAGCAGCAAGGTTTATTTAAATCGGTGAGTTCAAAAGCATCTGCTGCAGAAAGCTCTAGTCCAAGTCAGACTTGCCTGACAAGCAATGAAAACTTTTGCAGTTGGTTCAGACCATTTTCAAACTGAAAATATATATGCCACAGCAGCAGAACTAACAACTTTTTAACCCCCATTTTTGCCCATTAGATTATTGCCTGCACACTTGCCTTCTGTCCTGCTGCTGCATAGGGAGAGTAGGTTTGGAAAGAAAGTAGGTGAAGTAGGATGGGTAAGTTGGGTGGCTAGAGTGGGGTATTCAGGCTGTTTGTGGAAACATCCAATGATGATGGGTGAGAAGAAAAATGAGAGAATGCAGTCATGATGAGGAGCTAATGCCACGACTGATCAGTGTCAGGAATCATGCGACTAACTGATCTCCAAATGCTGACAACGTCGCCCAGATAGCGTCAAGATATCGAATAATCAGCCCCCTAATCTTGAGAAATTTGTGGAGATGACACATCGGTTGCTCAACTCCACGGGGAACCTACGAAGCACCCACAATCGCGCACACCAGTCAATGCAGAATCCGGCGAAATGAAGCAAAACTCCACAGTGGTCCATTTAGGGTCAAAGCCTGTACATTAGAATGCAAAATGGAGAGTGCCCGTGCGCTCTTCAATGACAGTTGTTGCACGATTCGGTTCAGTGACTCTACTGCAATGATACGATTTCAACAAACCAAGTCCAAGAGAAGAGCCGCAGAATCGATCATTCGATGGCAACGCGAGATTCAGATTGATGTCGGCAAGTAAAGCAGTCTTTCATCTAGATGTAAAAAGCGTTTATACATTTGAATATCAAATACGCAATAGTCCTTAAACAGCTTACTTACGTGGAAAATTGCAAAAAATATCAGAACTGCCGCAAGAACAAGAGCTACGATGTAGCAGAATGCAGCAAACGTGAACGCCATGATGCCGGTGGATGGGACGTAACTCGGCTTCTTACTCAGGTGCTCGAGTGTGCTTTTGGACTTATCCATTACCTCCCCTAGCTGATTGCTTGAAAAATGCTACTTGCTGCAACAACAACTTATTAAAACGATTTTTTTTTCGGAGGCTGGCATTGTATTGAGTGAATACTATTTATAGCTTTTGTATAGTGGTGATAGAATGATTTTCCTTCAAGTCCTCTACATATCTGAGCCGAAGCTTCACAACAGATCTCAGTTGTGTACTATATTATTCATACAAGTAAGTCTTATCAAAACAGAATCTGCCTGCAGTAAGATATAATATCATTATTAATCAGCGCAGCATATGCTTAACCG